>JARYGA010026992.1:0-20885 GCA_030545235.1 Helianthus tuberosus | reverse complement strand
TATAACATTTTATACAAATAACATACTTTTCACAAGACATTAATTTACAAACAACTTATATTATACAAATTCATTTTACATGGTTATTCATTTAACCATACATTATTCTCTTATTTATACATATCATCTGACCTTATCGTTTTTCAAATGATTTACAAGACATAGCAAATTACAAGGTTCATGACTAAACATTTTCTCAAACATAAGTCATGAATCCTATTTTCACAAAACTTATGTATCTCACAGGCATTTTTATGCTGACGTACCTATTTTTACACATGTTTCAGGTACTGCTTTGCAATGATTGTTGATACATGCTACATTTAGGATGGACTCGTGCCTTAGCGACTTTAAAACTTGGAAGATCGTAGTTGTATTTATTTTATTGTATTAAAACAATGAGTTCATTTATTCAATAAAACAGAATTTATTTATTCCATGGTTACTGAAGAAACACTAGATAAATGGTCGGAACCGAAATATCTAGGGGGTTTGAATCCGCATAAAAGGGTTAGATCTCTCTCGGTTGATTCTGTTGCAGCTGAACTCCTTCTCCGGTGATTCTGCAAAAAAGAACACCGTTAGCCTCGCCAAGGGGAGAAGAGGGTTCTCTCCTTGACCCGACTCCGGTTTGAGAATAAGTATTGGTAATGGAGAAGAGAAAGTATTTGAGAAGTTAGTGTGACTTGAGTTTATACCTGAACAGTTCTCGTATTTATAACCGGGAGTTTGGGAGGGAAAACCTGTTATTGAAAAGATGACGGAAGATGCTAACGCCGTAGCGGTTATATTTTCTTCCGTTAAGTTCTTTGATCTAACGTCAAGTTGTCTCGATCCGATGTGAATGCACACAGATCGTGGTTTGATCTATGGCTGGGGGATTGCCACGTGGAAAGTGATTAAGTGGAGATTATTCTCCAATTGCATGCCTTCGTTGTGATTCCAGGGTTGCCTGTGGTAATGACACGTGTCCAGACGGTTATAACCGTCTGGGTGGTGCACGATTGTATTTCTTTCTAGAAGATTACTGCTGTAATCTAGTGTGACACCTTGCTGTGTGGACACAGACGAATAAATCCCAAGTCTGGGTAAAATGATATCCAAGTCTGGATATTTGGGCGGAAGTATTGATCTCAGGATTTTTATCCTTTGCTAATGGGGGAAGGCGCAAGGATTTATGTTTTCCTTTGGGCGCGCGATTATAGATCGCTGATTTTGTCTTCCTCTTGTAAGACCAATGCGCGGCCGCGCAAGGTCAAAAGATCAAAAGGTTAAAAGGTTGGTTTGTGGTATGGTCTCAAATCCTTTTTATGAGGTTTTTGGGACCTTACCCCTTCAAGTCCCCCCAGTCTAGTGTTGTACTTATGCAAATAAGTGGAGCACTGGACTTATGAGAGGGAAATGTTTTTGGGCGCGAAAAAAATAAGAAAGCTTCTATGAGAAGATTTGAATTTGTTGAGTTTGTAAAGATTTTTTATGGAAAATCCTTGACTTGAAGCTAATACAGTAAATTGATTTTGACAACCTGTCATTGTCAGTTGTTTTTTACTGTCCGTGTCTTACACGTGCGCGTGTAAACGCGTGTATGTTCTGACATTTTCTTTTTCTGTTGCTTGGGGAACTGTGATACCCGGAACAGTCGTTGTGACGGTTACCGATGCTATTTATTGCGATAAGTATATATAATCGTCTGGATAACTTCTTGTGTATAATCATTGTCTCTGTTGAAAAACTTCCCTCATTTCTTGTGCTACCGAAAACTTTGTTGCTCCTTCTTTATGTCAACCGGAGAACATCAAGAAGATCTCACTGAAGAAATGACGACTGAACTTCCTCCGTTAAAGTGGACAAGGGCATCTTTTGAGGGTCTGATTCAGAATCTCAAATTTCTGGAGAACTGGGGTGCTTTGTATCCTGAAGAGGGGCAAACGGCAGCAGATGCTCCGGCCGGGTATATTACCCTCTTTTGGGATTTTTTCTGTGACGGTAACTTTCGCTTGCCTGTTACCAGATTTTTCCTTGAAATTCTTGGATTTTACAATCTGCACATCTCCCAACTTCACCCTATTGGTATGGTTAGGGTTCGACATTTTGAATTCGTATGTCGGACGATGCATGTGGAGCCAACCGTTCCCCGATTTAGGGTTTTTTATCAGATGCATTGTACCCAAGGATTTTATTCATTCGTTCAGAGGGCTTCTGCAAAGAAGATTTTACATCAACCCCCAAAATCTTTTCATGATTGGAAGCAAAAATTCTTCTTTATCAAAGCTGGAGTAATTCCTGTGAGGATGGTTCTTAGGGGGAAAGAAGATATTCCGATCCAAACCCTTCAGACTCCGGTTGATGAAAACTGGTATCAGGATTTGAAGGATGTGCCCAATATTGCATTGCCGGAGAAAGCTCTTGTCGGAGCCGGCATGAGTTTAAATTGGAAGATGGAGCGTGATGACAAACCCGTATACACGGAGGATGGTCATAGTAAGTTTAGGGCTTTTTCTCTTTCCCACTTTTTTTTTGACCTGCTCTCTCTTCAAATGTAGTTGTTTCTCTATATGTTGTTGCCTTCAAGAGGGAAGGCGGAAGAATGGGTACTATCAAGAAGAAGCCTGAAGAGGAGCTCTGGTATCATCGTATCGTGAGAAATTTTGTTCTTCCGCGGGATGCGGACCTATCTGTTCAACCAGCTGCTGGTGCTGGTGAGTTTATATCTGTTTTTCCTTTCCTTTTTGCTTTGAGTAATTTTTTGCCTTGCGCTTTTGTAGGTGAATTGTTGAATTTGGGCGTAGGCCCTGAAAAGAAAAAAACGCGCAACTACTTCCACTTCCGCGCCGAAGAGAAGTGAGACTGTTAAAATTCAACCTTTGAAGGCGAGAAATGTTGGAGAGAAGAAAGGTACGCGCCGTTCTTCCGTCTCCAGGCGTGATTATGTGGTGGTTTCTGACTCTTTGGAGGGTCTTACTCCTGTAGTGACTATGCGGGAACCGAAGCCTGAACCAAAGGATTCTGCCGATATTCCCCCTTCTAATCCGAATGAGCCTATTGATCTGGATTCCAGTCCCGAACATTTGGTGCATCGGAAGGCTGGTAAAAGGAAACAAACTGATCCTGAAGCGGAGGGTCAACCTCCTAAAAAGGTGCAAAGGAAGAAAATTACCAGAAAGGGAAATCTTGATGCATTTGTTGCGGACTCTGTCCCTGGTAAGTGTTATTCTTCCTTGTTTTCTTTAAGTGGATGGAATTCTTACAGACTTTTATTTGTCCAGAAATTCCTGTTTCTATAGAAGTACCATCTTTGGTTAATAAAGAACTTCCCCCTACTCCTCCGCGCGCTGCTGTTGCAGACCCGCTAGAGCCTTCAGAGATTGCTGGGGAAGGTGTAGAGAAAACTGTTGAGGCTGAGAAGCCTATTGGTGTTAATACAGAGGCTGAAAAGATTGTTGAACTGGGCGTGGTAGATGATGCTGATAAACCACCAACCCCGGAAACTGTTGTTCAAGATTTGGGAAAAAAGGAAACTGCTGAAAAAATTCAATCTTCTCCCCCTAGACCTTTTGAAGGTATACCTGAGCATACTGAGAAGGTCACAACTGAGGAGACAGGCTCATCTGCTGGTGTTGATAAACAATCTCCCATTCGTCCAGAAGAAACTCTGGGAGAATATTATTACCGGGCTTATTCGGAAAAAGATGCTTCTGATCCTCATGTCCCCGTTTGGAATGTGAAAAAAGGTGATACCTTCTCGGATTGGCGTGTATGCCAAGATTGGTTGCAGGGGATACTTCCGCCTGGTGAGATTAAATTTCAGGAAAATCAGCCTTATGAGCAGACCTATCAATCTTATCTTGCAGAAACTGCTTCTCATGTTTCTACCACTCACCGTATAGTGCGTGAGTGGTATAGCATGCATAAGGAGCGAGCATCTTTTATGGCATCACAAAAGAAGTTTGCTAAAGATGAAAAACATGTGGCTCAATTGAAGGCTAAATTAGTGACTGAGCGAGCCAAGTTTGAAGCTGAGCGTAAGACTGAGGAATGGTCTGTTGCTGGTTGGAAAAGAAAAGCTGAAGCTGAAACTGCTCTCCTGTCTGAGGAACGGAAAAATTGGAGGAGAATTTGTGAGAAGGATAATGCTGAGAAGGCGAACCTCCGTAATATCATAAATAACCTCAAGGCTGAGGTTGAAAATCTGAAGAATCAAGATGCGGAAGTAGAAAAATTGAAGAAAGAAAAAGCTGATATGGAAGCTATGTTGGTGGAGGCGCGTTCTCATAGGGAACGAAGTAAGCAACGGGAGGTACAAGCTTTAGCCACTCTTGCCGTTAGAGATAAAGAATTAGAGGAACTTACTGCTTTGGTTTCTGACCAGGAACAATTGAAGAAGGATTTGGAGCTTGCGCATTCCGAGAATACTGAAATCTCCCGCCGTTTGACTGAGGTTGAAGAAAAATTGGAGAATTCAGAAATGGCGCGGGTTTCAGCGGAAAGCGAGCTTGAACCTTTAAAGAATGATATGGCCTGGTTGAAAGATCGCGGAATTGCTTGTGTAAGTTCCTTTCCTCTTTTTTGTTGTGAAATCATATATGCGCTTTTTTTTTATGCTTATTTTCGCTTGATTTCATAGGTTGCTGAATCTGTGTTAAACTCTGAAGAACTGGATAAAACTGTTGCTAATTTGATGGTTGCTGGACGACGAGATGGGTACGCGCAAGGTTATGCGGAATGCTCTCAACATGTGAATAGCACGTTGAAGGTTAACTGGGATGATAGCAAGTCTGCTACCTTTGGCGTAAATACTGCCGCCGCGCTTGCTTCCATGAAGACAGAGTTTAATAATTTGCAACTTCCAGTTATGGAGTTGATAAATGTGGCGCTGCAATCGGATGATCACGTGGCGCAACTCAAAGAAATCTTTCCGGATGAGGGTGAAGATTTAGAGTAGGATGGAAATTGTATTGAACATATTTTTATGTAGGATGTAGATCCTTGTTTTGTCAGTGCGCTGTTGCGCAAGGATTCTAAACACTGCTGTGTTTGAAGCTCCTTAGGGCGTATTTGTACGCTAAAAATAGTATGTTTCTATTTGTTTTGTTAAATGACTTTACAAAATTTTGCATGAGTACAATTGCTTTTACTTGAGTAAGGCGAATGAAGTTGGTATGAAGCTCATGTGTGAGTTTATGGTCGTTTGTGACGTGATCACTGACCGCGCATGGAGCTTGTTTTATACTACCATAATGTTTTTGCGCTTACTAAAAAGAAATTGCATGCACTTTGTAAAAACAAAAATAATAGAAACTTTGTAATATTATTCATGGATAGAGCTCAGAGGCTTTACAAAGTTTTTCTGATAATTAAATGCAACTTAACTTACTCTCTGATAGTTCCGCCGCATTTGATAGGTCATGTCTTTTCTGCGGAAAACTTTATAGAGTCCTTTAAGTTTTGGCCCGTTTGCTTGAGCTTTCTTCTCCCCGGGTAATCTGATTAATCTCCTTGCGCATATTCTGGAGTAAATGCGTAAGTTCTCCATTTTTGAGGGCCTTCTCTATTTCCGTGCGCAGAGATATGCAGTTGTTCGTGGTATGCCCGTTGTCTTTATGGTATTCGCAGTATTGCGCCGGGTCTTGACCACGTTTACTCTTCATCGGAATCGGAGGTTTGAATTGATAGTCCTCAGTACTCAGAACCTCCGCCAGGGTCTTTGTTAGGGGAGTCCAATGCCTCTCCCTATTTTCGTGCTTGTTCTCTCTTTGTGTAGAGAGCTTGTTAATTGTTGTGCGGGCGTCTTCAGAGGAACGACTTCCTGGTGACTCGCGCCATGGTTTTTTAAACCTTCTTTCACCGATTGCGCTTAAGTCTGCGGGCCTGTTATGTGGTGGTGGTGGCCTGTTTGTAGTAAGGTTTTTCTCGGTCTGCGCATAAACCTTGGCCGCCGCCATTATCTTTTCCCAACTCTTGGGAAGGCCCTCTGTTCCAGATAATACCTTAACCATGTCGTCACATCTAACCGCGTACTTGAACTGAGCACGGATTAGTTGTTCGTTAACACCTCCAATCTCCAACACTTCTTTATTGTATCTGGTGATAAAATCCTCCAGATTCTCGTCATCGCGGCGCCAGATGTTCATGACGTCGGATGTATCACGCATGGAACGCCTTTGTTGGCTGAAGTGTGTTAAAAACTTTTCACGCAGATCTTTCCACGACTCGATCTGTCCCGTTGGTAGGTTGTCAAACCAGACTCGCGCTGGGCCGGTTAATGTTTGTACAAACAAATGACACCATAGTGGAAGAGTCCAACCGCCAACCAACCCTGCGCTGGTGAATACTCTCAGATGATCATCAGGGTCAGTTAACCCGTTGAATTTCCCAACGTTAGATGGTAATTTGGCCTTCTCTAATGGAGCCAGAGCTATCTCCAGTATGAACTTCGAGTTTTCCGCTGCTTCTGCAGGGCGGTAAACTAAGTCATAATTATGCTCTGCCTCAGGGTTATAAACCGCTCGAGGCCTGCATTTGTTATAGTTTGGCTGCAGTCTGTTGAATACGCTGGTGTTTGCACTCAAACGATATGTTTGATCGGATTCATCAGTGTGAGTGTCCCGTTGGGAACCCAACCTATCATGAACCGATTGTCTTTGACGAGGGTATGGTTCACCATGGTGTTGTCTCTGGTAACTGCCTGTATCATCATAAGTTGATTCTTCTCGCTGGGAAGCATGAGCTCTAGATCCCGGCCTTCGTGATTGGGTCACGGGAGCAGTTTGAGCACACAACTGTGTGTACACTGCGTTTAATGCCCCTTGGGACCGGACATACCATGATATCGGAGTTTCTCCTGGTGGTAAAATTGATTGAGCAGGGTTTGCTGGTAACATTCCTGGAGTAACAGGATCATTTGCTCGATTGGATTGAACCTCATTATCGTCCGAGGCCTCTTCTACGATCCCTTCTACTGGTAAATTGTTTCCGACGTTTAGTCGAGGACCAGGTTGCCGGTGAGATGACGAATTTTCTGCCATGTGCAAAAACAGAAAATGGAATGAACTGAATCGAAACGAGGTAGAAACTAGAAAAACTGAGAAAACGATGGGCGCCAATGAAGAAACACTAGATAAATGGTCGGAACCGAAATATCTAGGGGGGTTTGAATCCGCATAAAAGGGTTAGATCTCTCTCGGTTGATTCAGGTGCAGCTGAACTCCTTCTCGGTGATTCTGCAAAAAAGAACACCGTTAGCCTCGCCAAGGGGAGAAGAGGGTTCTCTCCTTGACCCAACTCCGGTGTGAGAATAAGTATTGGTAATGGAGAAGAGAAAGTATTTGAGAAGTGAGTGTGACTTGAGTTTATACCTGAACAGTTCTCGTATTTATAACCAGGAGTTTGGGAGGGAAAACCTGTTATTGAAAAGATGGCGGAAGATGCTAACGCCGTAGCGGTTATATTTTCTTCCGTTTAGTTCTTTGATCTAACGTCAAGTTGTCTCGATCCGATGTGAATGCACACGGATGGTGGTTTGATCTATGGCTGGGGGATTGCCACGTGGAAAGTGATTAAGTGGAGATTATTCTCCAATTGCATGCCTTCGTTGTGATTCCAGGGTTGCCTGTGGTAATGACACGTGTCCAGACGGTTATAACCGTCTGGGTGGTGCACGATTGTATTTCTTTCTAGAAGATTACTGCTGTAATCTAGTGTGACACCTTGCTGTGTGGACACAGACGAATAAATCCCAAGTCTGGGTAAAATGATATCCAAGTCTGGATATTTGGGCGGGAAGTATTGATCTCAGGATTTTTATCCTTTGCTAATGGGGGAAGGCGCAAGGATTTATGTTTTCCTTTGGGCGCGCGATTATAGATCGCTGATTTTGTCTTCCTCTTGTAAGACCAATGCGCGGCCGCGCAAGGTCAAAAGGTTAAAAGGTTGGTTTGTGGTATGGTCTCAAATCCTTTTTATGAGGTTTTTGGGACCTTACCCCTTCAGTTACGAAACAATGATTCTGTTACAACACTCCCCGACATTTTCGCCACGTTTGGTTGTTCCACGTGGTCGGGGTGTGACAGAATCTGATTCAGAAAATGAGTCTTTTGTTTTACTCACAACTTGTTTTGAAGAAATAGTTTCTCTAAGTAAGATTTCATGTTTTCCTTGAATTGATTCATCAGAATCATTCTCAGAATCATAAAATATGTTTATTTTTGACTGTTGTGCACCTGTTTCTCCAATGTGTGAGGCTTCAGCATGATGTCCTTCAGCCACATGACTCATGTTCACATCTTTATCAGCTAGATGAGGATCAGATTCATCTTGGTGTGCTTGACTCCTGTGCATCATGCTCCATAGGGGACACTTGTTCAAAAACTCCTTTGCTCTGTGACTTTTTGTTCAACATTTTCAGGTATTCTGCTCTGTATGGTGATTCTTCTGGTATCATACTCATCACTTTTTCTGTCAGAACAGGAACATCATAATCTGACTTCCAAGACCATGCAGCATTCCAAGGTTTCATAATTTCTGTCTTCCACATATTTTCTGATGCTGGGATTTCCATGTTTCTTTTCAGAAAAGCATCAGAAATTATGATTGATAGAAATCTTGGAAAGGGTAGATGTGAATCTATTCTTCCATCTCTGGTCAGAATTAATCTTCTGATCAGAATAAATATTTCTGCTCCATAATCAATGTTCAATCCATTAATTAGACTAAACATGATTGTTAGAATGTTCATATTTATCTGATCTGTACCTCCAATCTTTGATGATAAACACTTGTTCAGAATTTCCATTAAAACTTGCCAGAAGGCAGGTAGCTTGTTTCTCTTGAATTTATTGATTGTTGAAATCTTTGTTTTGTATCCCATTACAGCATCAAGTTGTGAAAACATATCTTCTCTTTCTGGTGACTTTTCAAAGTTCTGATGTAAGGGTAGCTCCAAACATTCCCTTATCTTTTCTGGTGAAATTTTAATGAAGATATTTTCCCATACATGTGCTGTTAGCTCAGTTTGACTTGAGATTTTGAGAGTTTTTACTACTTGTTGTATGAGTTCTTGTGGTACCTCTCTGGTCTTTGTAAGAGCCTGAGCTAACGGGCATCTTGGTAGAAATTCAATGAGAATTTGACACTTCGTATCATACTCTTCGATGTTATCATTCATTGCTTCATTGTTGCTCTTTAATGGAAGAAATTCATCTTCAGTGATGAAAGGAACTGAGTGTTTAACTTGAGGTTTATTGATGTTGTCAGCAGCCATTGAGAATTTGGGTTTTGTATTTGGAAAAGGGTTTTAGGGTTTTGAATTTGAAGGTTGAAGATGGAAGACTCTGTTTTGAATGAGGTATTTATAAGGTGTAGCGACAGAGATTTTTGAGTGTTTATCGTGGGTTGTTTGAGTTCAGGGTGATTAATGACACTTTTAAGATGTTTTAATCCTTTAAGGAGACAACCGTTTTGGAAAAACCTTTGATTTATCTCTAATTTAATGTATATCCTTTTAAAGAGACTTAGAGACTTCAACGATTTTACAGATAAACACTAGTTTCCAACTTGCACCTTTTCTTTATGTGGGACCCTTTTTTTTTAAAAAGGTCCAATCGAAACCCTTTGTGTGTCTCCCCCAGATATTTCTCATAATGATATATATATATATATATATATATATCATCAGAAATTTTATTTTATTTTTTTTATTTTTTTTTTGAGATGAGAGGGAATAAGTAGAGTTCTGAGATTTTACTTACATTGTAGTCTTGGAGTTCTGAACTCAACACCTTTGTCCTGATATACCAGAGGTATTTTATAGCTTGTTCCAGTCCTCAGAAAAAAAAAATTTAGAAAGAAACTTTTTCTTAAAAATTTGGATTTTCATAAATTCAATTGAATCTGATTCAAAGAATTGTTTTTCTGATGATATGATAAACTTTCTGGTTTTTCAAAACAAAGTATTAATTTCTGACTTTTTATCAGAATTTTCATTGTTTTCTGGTGAATGATCAGTTTTTTTGATTGATCATCAGATTTTGAGTTCTACTAACTTCTGTCAGTATTCATGTGTAATTCACCAGAATTTCTTTGATTTTATCAGCCAATTTGTATTAGTTCCCCCTAGATCTATTTACCAAAAATTTAAAACAAACCTGTTGATAGAAAACATAAAACAAACATGTTAAACGAAAACAAAACTTAAAACAAAGAAAACTACTCCTCCTCCTCCTCTAACACATTGAACATGAACTTCACATATAACCAAAGACTGGTTACTCGTCCGGTGTGATTCTTCGCCGGCGTCAAGGTGGCTTCACTAATGTTTTCTTGAAGTACCATCTCAGCTCTTGAGTAGCAGCTTCTCACTCCTCCAAAGCCCAGTTGACTAGTGATCACCTTGGTAACAAATCGAGGGTAAATCAGAAAGGGTTGATGGTCGTGGATGTTTGCCTCTAAGTCTCTCATTAGAAACTTAGCATAGTTAAAAGGTTTTTCTTGTATCACAGCATGCACCACTTCCATCATCCTATTCGACAGCTCATTGAAGTGTCCAATTTTCTTGGAAAAGCAGACACTTAGCTGAGTTACCAAAAACTGGAAAGGTGGTATAAAACCAGACTTGCTAATGGCCCTTGACGAGTTGAGTGTGTGATAGCCCATTTCAGTCAAGGTTTGTTGCACATTTGATTTTTCTGGAAGTTGGATTTCATGAACATCACCCAGTTTGAGGACTTTTCTGATTGTTTCTTCTTTTAGAGTAATTTTTACTCCCATAACCTCACTTTCAATCCACATGGAAGTACCACCAAAAATGATTTGAGAGTTCCACCAGAACTCTTGGAGAAGTTCTGGATATATGGTGACATGTGATGACACAGCAAAGCCTAGAGGACTTTTCATGATCATATCGTACACAAACCTGCAGTCCTCCCATGCAGGTCCTTCCAAGTTGGATCTTAATCTAAGATTGTGAAGTCTATGAAACGGAAGAGGGAATTGAGTGGCTTTCATCAATTTTGGGAGACCCATTTTTGATAAGGAAAAAACTGTTGAAGGGCTTTTGAAGAACTGGTTTTTGTTACAAATGTTCTTTTCAGGTTGATAGTATTTATATGTGAAAGTGATGTTATAACAGCCAACCTTTTTCTCTTCAATTAAGAAGATATCTATCTCAGTGAATGTAACAGTGATTTTGACAGTCTATCAAGCCCCATGTGTGAGTAAGCATTAAATGACTAGGCATCTATTTTCATAGCTCCTAATGATTCTAGTGCCTACGTGTCACATTTAAGTTCCTTATGAAGAAATGACGTTGCATGCAAAAAAAATGAAATTCAATAAACTAAAAGAAAATGAGACGGTTGATTATCACAGCTGTATGGAACTTCATCAGTATGCATGTTACTTTTACCCCTTTTTGTTTTTTTTATTAAAACAAAACAAAAAAAATACACGAAAATAAGTAATTACAATCTGTGGAATATGCATTAGGATGAAAAAAAATCTGATGTTTCAACATAGTTTCTGATTTTATATCAGAACTTCTGGTAATTTTTCCCAGAGTGTCTGATATTTTCTCAGATTAGCTGATAATTATTGACTATTTATCAGATTTTCTGGTGTTCCATCAGATTGATGGATTGGTTTATCAGAAGCTAGTTGATTTGTTCTATGAATATCAGAATTTTGTTGTTTAACAAGTTGGTCTTCAATTTGTGTTTTTGTGTTTTCTGAGAAATCTTCATCATTTAGATTGACCATGCCTAGTTTGCTGATTAAAAAATTGTGTCTCTTTTCATCAAGAGGTTTTGTAAAGATATCAGCAATTTGATTTTCGGTTGAAACAAAATACATTTCAATGTTACCTTTCTCCACATGATCTTTTATGAAGTGGTATCTGACATCTATGTGTTTGGTTCTTGAGTGATGAACAGGATTTACAGTTATTGCAATGGCACTCTTTGAGTCACATAGAATTGGAATCCTTGTCAGAGTTACTCCATAATCTTTCAGTTGAGTTTGCATCCACAACACTTGTGAACAGCAACTTGCTGCTGCTACATATTCTGATTCTGCTGTTGATGTGGGAACACAGTTTTGTTTCTTGCTAGCCCAACATACCAATTTTTCTCCCAAAAGTTGACAGGCACCAGATGTGCTTTTCCTGTCAATTTTGCACCCTGCATAATCTGCATCTGTGTATGCAATTAATTCAAGGTTTGTATCCTTTGGATACCAGAGACCAATTTCTGATGTGCCTTTGAGATATTTAAAAACCCTTTTTACAGCTTTCAGATGGGATTCTTTAGGATCACATTGATATCTGGCCAGAAAACATGTTGCAAACATAATATCTGGTCTGCTTGCAGTTAAATAAAGCAGTGATCCTATCATCCCTCTGTAGGTTTTAATATCAACACATATACCATTTTTATCAGAATCTAACTTGTTCCCTGTTGCCATGGGAGTTTTTGAAACAGAGCAGTTTTCAAGTGAGTATTTTTGTAGAATTGTTTTCACATATTTTGATTGACTCAAAAATATTCCATCAACTCTTTGTTTTACCTGTAACCCTAAGAAAAAGGTTAACTCACCCATCATACTCATTTCAAAGTGGCTGGTCATCAATTTTTGAAATTTGTCACAAAATTTTTCATTTGTTGATCCAAATATAATGTCATCAACATATATCTGAACCAGCAAAGTATGACCTTTGTGTGTTTTGAGAAAAAGAGTGGTGTCAATAGTACCTTTGGTAAACCCAGAATTGAGTAAGAAGTTTGATAAGGTTTCATACCAGGCTCTAGGAGCTTGCTTCAACCCATACAAGGCTTTGTTTAATCTATAAACATGATTTTGAAATTTTGGATCAACAATGCCTTCTGGTTGATGCACATAAACTTCTTCCTCAATTTTACCATTCAGAAAAGCTGATTTTACATCCATTTGATAAACTTTTAAATTCTTAGATGCAGCATAAGCAAGAAAAATTCTTACAGCTTCTAACCTAGCTACTGGTGCAAAAGTTTCATCATAATCAATACCTTCTTGTTGACAGTAACCCTTGACCACTAACCTTGCTTTGTTTCTGGTGATTATGCCGTTTTCATCAGATTTGTTTCTGAACACTCATTTTGAGCCTATGACAGATTTGTCTTTTGGCTTGGGTACCAGATCCCATACCTTGCTCCTTTCAAATTGATCAAGCTCTTCTTGCATGGATTGAATCCAGTCTTGGTCATTTAGAGCTTCCTTGACAGATTTAGGTTCTATCTTGCTTAAGAACCCAGAGAATGCACATTCATGTGCAGTAGCAGATCTTGTTCTGACACCATCTGCAGGATTGCCTATGATGTCAGAATGAACATGTCCTTTTGATCCATCTTAACTTGTTGTGAAATGGTGTTGGTTCTGATGGATTTGAAGTTTTCCCCCTGATCAGGTGTTACATTTTTCTGAAAAGTATCAGAAATCTGGATTTCTGATGTACTACATACTTGATCTGTAGAGTTAGAACATGAATAATCTTTTGATTTATTTGTGTAGGCATTGTCATGTTCTAGGAAATCTTCATTTAACATTTCAAAGAGATGTTCATAATTTTCTTGTTTGTCAGAAAAGTTTATTTCTTTTATGTACTCATCAGAAACCTCTGTTTCTGAAGAGTCATCGAATAAGCAGATGTTTACATACAAATCTCTCCCCTTGAAAGTGGTTTCTTATCTACTGACCTCCTATCTGCTGATCTTACTAAGTGCTGACCTACAACTGCTGCCTTGCATCTACTGCCCAATGTCAAAGACTGATGGAAGACCAAAGCTCTGCTGATACAATCTACTGCCTTGAGTCTAGTACTGCTGATCCGGACAAGCACTGCTGGGTTCACAGCAGTGGAAGGATGCAGCAGCTGTTTAAGTGTCTTTTATGTAATGAATTGTAATAGCAGTAGTTAGTACATCAGTGTTTGTATAGATCAGAGGTTAGAGTTTGTTAGGAGGTTAGATGTCACTTTCATGGTGATGTCAGCTAAAGATGCTCAGTGGTTTGCTAGTGCCTATAAATAGTTCAGTACTTTGTACTGTTCTATTAGCTCTTGCAATACCGTCTTCTTTGCACGAACAAACGCTGAGCTCTGGCTGAGGGGGAGTTTGTATTCAAGCATTACTTGTAATCGTTGTTGAAAGTTAATTCAATCATTCGGTTTCTTGTTGAAAATGTCTTGATCAAAGCAATACTCTCGTTTGATTGTATGCAAAGTTTGTTTTCATATTAATTCCGCTGCACAACTCTCTCATTTCCATCTTAATCTCAAACGAAAATACAATCAGAAACAAACTCAGATCCAACAGAATGAGACATACAGACTTTCTCTGATGGTCCTGGTGTTGAGAATAAAAAACTCTGTATGCTTTTGAGGACAAAGAGTAACCAAGAAAAATGCCTTTTTCTGCTTTTCTGTCAAATTTTTCAAGGCTTTCAAAATTATTAAAAACAAAACATCTACAACCAAATGTATGCAAAAATTTTATACTTGGTATTCTTCCATTTATAATGTTGTAAGGTGTTTTGTTGTGCCTTTTGTTGATTATGGATCTGTTTTGTGTAAAACATGCATTTGCTATAGCTTCTGCCCAAAAGTGAGTGGGCAATTTAGCATAAGCAAGCATGGTTCTGGCAGCTTCTACCAAGGTCCTATTCCTTCTTTCAACCACACCATTCTGTTGTGGTGTTCTTGGAGCAGAAAAATCATGAGAAATTCCTTTACTTACTAAAAAATTCTCAATTTTTGCATTTTTAAATTCTGTTCCATTGTCTGATCTGATCCTTCTCACTGTTAGTTTTAACAGATTTTCAATTTTCTTAATAAAATTAATGATCAGATCAGGAGTTTCACTTTTCTTTCTCAAAAATTCTACCCATGTGTATCTAGAGAAATCATCCACTATTACTAGTATGTATTTCTTTCCAGAAAAAACTTTCTGTACTTATGGGTCCACACAAATCCATGTGTAACAATTCCAAATTTTGCAAAATAGAAGACTCAGAAATTGATTTGTGTGAGCTTCTTTTGGATTTTCCCATTTCACATGCTTCACAAATTTTATCCTTCTTTGAGGATATCAAAGGTAATCCTTTTACCAGACCTTTGCTTGCTAATTTGCTTAGGTTTTTGAAATTTAAATGAGCAAGCCTTTTGTGCCATAACCAACTACTACCCTTGTTATGTTTTGAAAATAAACACAGTTTTGGATGTTCACTTTCTTCTTTGAAGTCAAAATAGTAGATTGATTTTCTTATCCTTTTCCCACTTAAATAAATTTTGTTATCATCTATACCTATTAGCAAGCATTTTTCTGGTAAAAAGGTTACCTGAAAACCTTTGTCACAGAATTGACCACAACTCAGCAAATTATACTTTAAGCCTTCAACAAAGGCTACTTTCTCTATGGTCAAACATCCATATTTTATGCAACCATATCCCATGATCCTTCCTTTCACTCCATTTCCAAAATTTACCATTCTACCCAGCTTTGAAACAAAGTTGCTGAGTAAGCTCCTGTCCCCATTCATGTGCTTGGAGCTTCCTGAGTCGCAGTACCAGATCTGCTGCACATGATGGTCCTGAAATGAAATGATTAGAGGGTTTTTGGTACCCAGGCATGCTTGGGTACTGTTTCTGATGTAATTTGAAACATTTTATTTTTATTTCTCCTTGGTTTTGCATCAGAAACTCTGTTATATGCTGAGCCACTAACAGATTTTACATTTTTCTTTTGAAGATGGTGTTGGACAAGCTTCAGTATGTCAACACACATACAAGAGTTATCAGAATTTTCTGATAGTTCCTCTTGTGATGGAATGATTGGATAATTTTGAAAAGATGAGTGAACTGCTTCTGGAGTTTTTACAGATTCTTGATTGCATTCACTCTTGTTTGTTTTGAAGTTTGGTTTGTCAAAAGAATATTCAGAACAGATTGATTTGCAAGATTCGGATTCAGATTCTGATACTAAATTATCAGAAATTTGATGAGCTGCTTTTACAAAGATAGTGGGTTTATTTCTATTTGATCTTATAGAACTTGTATATCCTAAACCCTCTCCTTTGTTCTTAGGTGTGGACTTAATAAAATTTATAAACTCTTTAGCCTGTTGAAAACCTCTTACATTGATTTCTTTGTCATTTATTTTCTTGTAAAGATCTTTTCTTTCATTTTCATAAAACTCAATTTTTGCTCTTTGATCTAAACTGTCCTTAATAAGATGTTGGTTTTCAAGAATGATTTTATTCAAAGTCCTTTGCAACTCATCAGATTTTCTAATATCAGATTTATGTTTTTCTTGCAGATTTAGAAAATCTGACATGAGCTTGTTTAGCTTGTGTTCAAGATCAAGATTATCTAAATTTACCTTTTGTTCTGAATTTTCTGGTAGTCCTTCAGAGAGTGCCATGAGGCAGAAATTTGCCAATTCTTCTTCTTCATCATCAGAAGAATCATCAGATAACCATGTATCTGTTCCAGCAATTAAGCTTACTTGTTGCTGTTTCTTTGCTTCTTCAAGCTTTTTCTCATAATAGGCAACATCCTTCAGCTTCTTGGTCTTGCATTCTGATGCATAATGACCTCTCTGTTTGCACTTGTAACACACAATTTCAGCCTTCCCTTTATTCTTGGATCTCAACTCTTCTTTAGATCTTCCATCCATCCTTCCTTTGTCACTCCTCTGGTATCTCTGGTTACCTCCCCTCAACCTTTGCTCAAATGTTTTGGTGAGCAGTGCTATTGCTTCAGCAAAAGCTGAAAAGTCTGATGATGCATCAGAAGTTTCAAGATTTTGACTGTTTGAAGGTTGTGGATCATTTGTTGTTGTTGATCTTTGTGAGTTGGAGATTAGAGCTAAAGATCCCCCTCTTTGAACAGTTTCTTCAAAAATTTCTTCTTCTCTGGGGATCAAGATGCTGTATAAGTCATGAAGACTCATGTTTCCTAGTTCTAAGGTTGATGATAAAGTCATGGTGAGACTTCTCCATTCTCTAGGAAGGGCATCAAGAAATTTTATGTTTCTTTCATCTTTTGATTTTGTTATACCAAATTTCTTTAGCTCGTTTAAAAGTTTAGTAAATCTTTGATATGTATCATTTAACTTTTCATTTGGCAAACTTTTAAACCTTTCATAAGATGAGACATTATTTGTTCTCTTGTTTCTTCTCATCCTTTCTCCTCCTTCACAAAGGTTTTCCAACTGATCCCATATTTCCTTAGCTGATGCACATGCATCAACTTGTGAAAATATGTCATTGGGGATGGCCATTATTAAAAGTGACTTAGCCCTTTCATCCCCAGCCACCTTTTCCTTGTCTTCCTCACTCCAAAGTATTTCACTTTTGGGAACTTGGGAGGCAGGGATAGCAGGTGATTGGTCAGTTGCTGGAATAGCTGGTATGGCAGTCATTGGTATATGTGGACCCCTTTCAATGGATTGAAACAGAGCTCTGTCATGACCATTAAGGAAATTGACCATCCTGATTTTCCACTGGGGGTATTCCTCTCTGACCAGAGTCGGAGGTTTAGACATAGAACCAATGTTAAAAGCATTATTCCAGGATTGAAAGCTGGCCATACTTAGAGAAAAGAAGATGAGCGATTGATCGTTTGAAAATAGTTTATTCAATCTGCTCTGATACCAATTGTTAGACCCAGTACAGGCTCAAAACAATCTTCTTTTTACGTAATATGGCAACTGATTTCAGTAGATGTGAAAAAGATGTGCGGAAATGGAAATCAGACTTTCAAGAAACAAGACCTACATAATTATCAAGTTTATATCACTTTGAAACAAAAATGGTTTACAAGGTGATTGTAATATTATTATCTAATACAAACGAATCTTGAATTCTGTGGGGGAGAGAGCAATGGAGTTTAGATGTATGTGTGAATGCTAAGCTTCAAACTCACTTTGCTTCTCCTGGTTGAGCCTTTTATTTATAGTCGGCTCGTATGAATAAACAATAGTTTATTCATACAATAATTCCTGCAAAAAGTAGCCAATTGACATATTCATTGATTCCAACGTTCAAGTTGCCTTTTTCATCATGATATCATTTAATGTCAACTTGCTTCGGTAATTGTGGCAGGACAGAGCCAATTTCAGACAAGTGGGTTGTTTCATCAGAAATTCTGATAAACCACTTCATCAGATATTCTGATGAACAAATCATCAGAAAATCTTTGATGATCAGAATCGTTAAATACTGATGATATTTCATCAGAAATATCATCAGATCCATCATAAATGACCTCTTCTGATAATCCAATTCAGCTCTTGATCAACTTGTAATTCTTTGAAGTAGATACTGTGCTTTCCAGTTGTCCCATCTGATCTTCTTTTTCTAGTTCGTGATCTTCAGGACTGTGATCTCTTCATAGACACAGTTGATTGTGCTTTTCTTCAATACTTACAATAAAGTTTCCTAACACTCGGCATTGAAAAATCTTCGTAAACCAAATCACACGTGTATATGTTGATATTTAAGAGATATACAGTCAAGAAAATCAAGGGCAATGGTGATATATATGCGGATTAGACACAAAAAAAAAACACTCAACAAATGGCTACAATTTAAGGAATGTGTTTAGTGATGGCATCAGATTCCTAATTGATGGAGAAAGGTCTGCTGGCAAGAAAAGCTGCTTCTAGGATGTTGTCAAGTGTTTTCGCTCGACGATTCCATTCTTGGGTGGTTGGTTTGGCCCTTATTCCTGTAACTCGAATCCTAGCCCGGTATATCCCATTTTAATTTTACACCATTGTGAACCTTACGCCTTTTTTACTCTCTGATCGAGGTTCTCGGCATTGAAAAATCTTCGTAAACTAAATCACATGTGTATATGTTGACATTTAAGAGATATACAGTCAAGAAAATTAAGGGCAATGGTGATATATATGCGGATTAGACACAAAAAAAAAACACTCAACAAATGGCTACAATTTAAGGAATGTGTTTAGTGACGGCATCAGATTCCTAATTGATGGAGAAAGGTCAGGTGGCAAGAAAAGCTGCTTCTAGGAGGTTGTCAAGTGTTTTCGCTCGACGATTCCATTCTTTGCTGGTTGGTTTGGCCCTTGTTCCTGTAACTCGAATCCTAGCCCGGTATATCCCATTTTAATTTTACACCATTGTGAACCTTACGCCTTTTTTACTCTCTGATCGAGGTTCTCGGCATTGAAAAATCGTCGTAAACCAAATCACACGTGTATATGTTGATATTTAAGAGATATACAGTCAAGAAAATCAAGGGCAATGGTGATATATATGCGGATTAGACACCAAAAAAGAAACACTCAACAAATGCCTACAATTTAAGGAATGTGTTTAGTGACGGCATCAGATTCCTAATTGAAGGAGAAAGGTCTGGTGGTAAGAAAAGCTGCTTCTATGAGGTTGTCAAGTGTTTTAGCTCGACGATTCCATTCTTGGGTGGTTGGTTTGGCCCTTGTTCCTGTAACTCGAATCCTAGCCCGGTATATCCCATTTTAATCTTACACCATTGTGAACCTTACGCCTTTTTTACTCTCGGATCGAGGTTCTCGGCATTGAAAAATCTTCGTAAACCAAATCACACGTGTATATGTTGATATTTAAGAGATATACAGTCAAGAAAATCAAGGGCAATGGTGATATATATGCGGATTAGACACCAAAAAAAAAAAACACTCAACAAATGGCTACAATTTAAGGAATGTGTTTAGTGACAGCATCAGATTCCTAATTGATGAAGAAAGGTCTGGTGGCAAGAAAAGCTGCTTCTAGGAGGTTGTCAAGTGTTTTCGCTCGACGATTCCATTCTTGGGTGGTTGGTTTGGCCCTTGTTCCTGTAACTCGAATCCTAGCCCGGTATATCCCATTTTAATTTTACACCATTGTGAACCTTACGCCTTTTTTACTCTCTGATCGAGGTTCTCGGCATTGAAAAATCTTCGTAAACTAAATCACACGTGTATATGTTGACATTTAAGAGATATACAGTCAAGAAAATTGAGGGCAATGGTGATATATATGCGGATTAGACACAAAAAAAACACTCAACAAATGGCTACAATTTAAGGAATGTGTTTAGTGACGGCATCAGATTCCTAATTGATGGAGAAAGGTCTGGTGGTAAGAAAAGTTGCTTTTAGGAGGTTGTCAAGTGTTTTCGCTCGACGATTCCATTCTTGGGTGGTTGGTTTGGCCCTTGTTCCTGTAACTCGAATCCTAGCCCGGTATATCCCATTTTAATTTTACACCATTGTGAACCTTACACCTTTTTTACTCTCTGATCGAGGTTCTCGGCATTGAAAAATCTTCGTAAACTAAACCACACGTGTATATGTTAGATTTTGTTGTCTTTTTGCTTCTTATGTTAATTTGAGCTCATTTAATCCTGAAAATACAAAAGGAAGACAAAAGCACACTTTTTCCAACATTTGTACTAAAAGAGGGTTAGTTTTATGCCACAATTGATGTAATTTATATGTTGCATTTTGCGCACATCAAATACCCCCACACTTGAATCTTTGCTTGTCCTCAAGCAAAACTCTTTATAATGTGGCTTTACACTCCCAAATGGAATGGGTAGAAGAGAAAGTTTTTGGGCTTGTCATAGAGTGTCGGGATTTCCAAGATTCTTTATTAAGTTTTATTTTTATTTATTTACAATCCTATTCGTCATGATTTATTTAAAACTTTTCATAAGATAAATTACTTATTAGGGCATAACATGCCTCTTTAAAATTCTATTTACATACAAGTTCACATACCTCACGGGGATCACTCAACACTCGGCCGAAAATGTATTTTAGTGGATCACTCGAGAGCGGCATGGAACTTACTCTTACCATAAGCTTGCCAAG
>JARYGA010026991.1:0-44850 GCA_030545235.1 Helianthus tuberosus | reverse complement strand
ATGTTCAACCAATGTAGCATAGTTTAGACATGCCCTAAAAGCTCTATTAGGACCAGGTTATAGATTAGTGTAACCCTCTGTGGTTATACAACTTGGTTCAATAGTTATTCGATTCATGTGCATGTTTCCGTTATATGCCTAAATGTTGACTATAATGCCCTATTGACCTTAAAATGAGATTTTTGAAAATGTGAGAGTACAAAAACCTTTTTTACTAATTTATAAACTTGTCCTAAAATTTTGACATCAGTTTGAGGTTTAGATTAGGAGTTATGCTCAATATCGTAATTAAGAAGCTTTTTATTAATTAAATGGCGTAATTAGCATAAAGCCTACCTAAACCCAACTTTTGACACCAAAATTTTTACCCACTGATGTAATATAATATTTTGGGACTTTTGAAGATTTTTATTTATTTTTAAGTTGAGCATAACATAGGGTTCTTGCTATAATTCGGTAATTGTCGGTTATGCCCTTTTCTTGCATAAAATGAGTTTTACATAACATATTAATACCAAACTTTTTGCTACTGATTTTATACCATAAAAAAAACATTTTGAACTTTATAAACTGATCAGAAACTAAGATTTCCTATTTAAAACCGAAAATCGCTTAAAACCGACTTTTACGCGTTTTAAGCACATAGTATGAGTTAAAACTATTTTTGGCATATAAAACTTAATACCTACTGATGTTTTAAGTAAATTTTTATAATTAAATAGTAAGCAAAAGTTTTGAACCCTGAATTCTAATTTTGATCTTTAAAGCTTATGTGAAATTACCAAAATGCCCCTACGGTGCATAGTTTGGTTATAAAAGGTAAATTTCACATATATGCAATACCCTACTATTAAGACTTATAAAAATAAATATTTTTACTGATTATATCAGAATTGAAACTCAGATTAATATTTAAACTCTTTTATAAGCCTTTAAATGACCAAAATACCCCTACGGGGCATAATTTGAGTTTAAATCCATTTTGAGCATAATGGAAGGTATCCTACTGATATCACAACATATTTAGGGCATATTAACTTAGGAAACCTGTTCATGACTCATTTGTTTGCCGTTATGCATTTTTCACGCTCGGTACGGTTTATGTAACTAGTTTGCATAAATTAACCGAAACGGGTCAAACCTTATCATTTTTATCTCAAAATCCATAATGTGTTTAGTTTACCCATATTATATAAGTATACAAACTTGTCAGGTCTAAACCACATTGTAATTCGGTCTTCGCTTAATCGTGCATTTTGAACCGTATATCTTCTTTTAAAACTAACCGGTCTAAGTTTAGGCTTAATTAAGAGCCGTTAGGAATTTAATAGGTTATTAAAACCTTCGTTCCAGATTAGGAGACCAGTAAAAGATACTTGCACTCGCTGATTGAGATTTATACTTGCTCAGGTAAATACTTTTAACTTATTTTCCCTTATACGGGCTTGGTGTACGGTATATAAAATCCCGCTTGGTCGGGCATTGAAATGTTAATCATATGAAGGTTAATTTATTGAGATGACCCGTCTAATCTGTTTTGTTTGCTTAAAGCCTTTGGGGGTTAATGACCATGTCCCGGATATCCTTGGCATCATTCATTGAAATGGCCATGACCTAAGCACGGGGTGTAGGCATACACCTGCCGGTGCGTATATAAAAAGATATAACCGCCTGTTCGAGAATAACTCGACGCGGGATTATATTATGTGGTGTGTCAATTAATCTTTAACCCGGTGTTCAACCCGGGCTGCTGAACGTATAACGAACATGTAATTCTTTTACAAGTTTATATATAAATAATTATCCCAAGTTATAAATGATATTTTGTGCCATGTGCATTCAAACCAATTTTCTTAAACATTTTCAAAATGAGTCGGTTAATTGTATTTAGTAGTGTAAACTGACGTATTTTCCAAAAAGGCTAAGTGCAGGTACTAAACGAAATAGGCTGGCTACTCCTAGCATCAATAAAGACTCTTGCAAGCTTATATGTTATAAATCTGTTGAACAATGATCTTTTTAAATTTTGATCCGCCTATGGATCCTTTGCAACCGTTATTGTAATACACTTGATATTACTTTTAATTCGGTTTGTAATGATTTTATCTTTCGACTTCCGCTGTGTATATAAACTATGATAAATTGTCTATGATGATATCGACTACGTCACGATACTCCCCACCTGGCCCACTGGTAATACATGGAAATATCGGGGTGTGACAGGTTGGTATCAGAGCCAACGTTGTGTTTAATCTCAATGACACAGTTTGCACATTCCTCGACTTTCGAGTCTAGACAAAGAACTTAGAACTAATTCTGACTTATTTTGTTTTGTCCTTTATTGTTTCTTTGGTTATTTCTTTTGTTTGTTTTGCAGGACCTACAACAATGCCGCCAAGAATCCGGGGAAGAGGAAGAGGCAAGGGGCCATTCATCGCCCCCAACGATCACGAGGTCGGGCCTTCACACCAGCGAACTCCATCAGACACTTTAAGCACTAGTCCTCAAGAAAACTGGAGGACCCATTTAGAACCCGCGAGGCGTTCAATCTCGCTGATCTCCTCACCTTCCTACCTCAACTCTTTCAGGCCTCAATCAGAGAACGAGCCCCACAACTCACATCACTCTTTTATACCCCTTCAAAGCCCCAACTCACACCATTCCTTCAACGACCCAACACCCTACTCTCAAAGCCGGTTCAACCCAGCAAACCAAATTGAAGAGCCAATGGGTTATAACCCGTTGGGACCGGAGGACCATTTCTCCATGGACATGGAAGAGGATCCGGAACCTACCGAGCCGCCAACCGGAACACCTACTCACCCCATCGAGATTTCGGATGGGTCTTCATATCATGGATCACCTTATCGTGGTCCAGACAGTTATCAGGCAAGGTTTGCCCAATACGACTGGGTGTTTACTCCCAGTTATCACTCACAGCAGCAGCAGGATCCGTCGGAGGATTCGCGTTTTGTCGCGGTTACTCCACCGCCACCACCATCAGTGCAGCAGCCGCCTCCGGAGCCACCGAGGCGGAGAAGATCAAACGCACGGATGTCCGTATGAGGGGGTGTACGTATCAGCACTCCTCAACCTTCCAGTAGCAGTTATTACCCGCCACTATACGAAGACCCGCAGATAGGTGGGCCTTCGAACCCAGTTTATGAGGTGGAGTCTACGCCAGTCACACCGCCACCAATGGGTTATGATAACCCGATTCCTGCATACGCCGGTTCAGCGGCGTACAACCCTTTTGAGCAGCCAACCCATACTAACTACAACTACGCCAACGTTGACCCTTATCTTGTAGCGGCGAACTACAATGCTTTTAATCCCGATGGGCCCTATGGAGCTCCCTGGGGAGTTGGATACCCAGCTTATGGGTACCAACACCTGCCACCTCCTCAACCTCCACATCAGCAGCCGCCGCAGCCGCCATTGATACCGCCAACACAACAACAGGAGATTCTCCAAAGGTTGAGCCAGGTAGAGCGGGAGGTTCAAGAAGAGCGTAGGAACAACCGGGGATTTCTCAAGGGTTTGGCAAGTTTAATCAAGGGGAAGAGCAAAAAGGATCATTCAATCCTTTATTTTTTTGTATTTCTTAAATTTTCAATCAAGTCCCTGCGTGGACATCTGTTTCTGTAACCAGTTCCTACAAGGACTTGTAGTTTCTTTTTAGCCCCTGCATGGGCATGTCATTTCTGTCTAGCTGATGAATCACTAGTCATGCCACATGCGGATGTGCATATCGATGAGAGCTTAAAGTTTGTCGAGAAACCTTTGTCGATCAAGGATCGACAGGTCAAGAAGCTTCGAAAGAAGCATGTACCAATTGTAAAGGTTAAATGGGATGCCCGTAGAGGTCCCGAGTACACGTGGGAGGTAGAGTCCACGATGAAAGAGAAGTACCCTCATTTATTTCAGTAAATCTCGAGGTCAAGATTTCTTTTAAGGGGGTGAGGATGTAACACCTCGTAAATTCACGACCAATATAATGAAGACACGTGTCGTGGACTTAAACGTGTAATAGATTAATCTTGAAGGACGAAAGTTGTCAAACAATGTAAATATGTGAATAAAAGGATCCGAAGTGTCAACATGCCTAACTTGTGCTTCTGATTTACGTCACACGACGTTCGTATTCTATAAAGAATAAATTAACGAACATTCGAAGTCGTTTGTGCTTAAAATAAGGATCTTGTGAAACATAAGGGTTAAAAGTGTCAATATGTTGAAAGTTACCTCTGAGTGACCTTTAACGAACCCTAAAACATTGTAAATAAATCAATATTTCAATCACAAGAATATTATATACTGATTTTGTGAAGTTCCGATGAATACAAGACGCTTCGGGTGACCGTACAACTAACCGGAAGCCTAACAGAGTTAGTTTATGACTCAAGGTCCTCAAAAGATAATTATAGGGGTCCATATCGCAATAAATGAAAGTAAAAAACGAGTTTATAAGGACCAGGGACAGAAATGTTAACTCTTAAAAGTTTTAAACCGGAAACCGAGATCCTCGCGGGCTGCGTAAAGGTTAATCAAACCTTACGCGGACCGCCTAAAACCTGCCAGCTCCATTTCTTTGGGCAGATGCATGTATCAGCTGTTGCACCGCCTTAGAATACCATTTTTCGAAACCAGGGGCTGCACCAACAAGTTTTCATGCATAGGGACACTTGGGGATGATCAGGAATCACCCATAGACCTTGTTGGCATCATCTTATGAGATTAAAGTCCCTATATAAAGAGTTCTAGTTGCAACATTATGAACTTGCACTTTTGAAAATCATTCAAGGCATTCTCTGGAGCTCTCTGTTCATCAAACAAGTTTCCTTAAGTTCCATAATCGTGCTTAGGACTATTGTAAGTGTCCTTAACCTCCAAACTTCGTTTATAATTAGTTTTATGGACTAAAGTCAAACCCGTCGTAATTAAGGTTTGACTAAGTGATTAATCACTAACGGTCCAGTCAATTCTCGAATTGAAAGTACCTATGAGTTGGTAATTATATGGGTAATAAACCCTTAAAAGGGCACCCTCTGATTCCCAGTCTAACTAGGTCAATTGTCGGGTCAAACTTGATTGTAAAAAGTCAACAGAAAGCTAAATTTCAAATAAACACATAATTAACAATGTAGAAGCCATGGAACCTGTTTTATCACTCATATAACTTGGTAATTAATGTAAGAACATGTCTAAACATGTTCAACCCGACAATTTTCAGTTTAAGCTCGGTCCGCAACCGAAAGTCGCAAAAGTAGACTTTTGCTTTGACTTTCAGTTCTGACCCAATGTAGCATAGTTTAGACATGCCCTAAAAGCTCTATTAGGACCAGGTTATAGATTAGTGTAACCCTCTGAGGTTATACAACTTGGTTCATTAGTTATTCTATTCATGTGCATGTTTCCGTTATATGCCTAAATGTTGACTATAATGCCCTTTTGACCTTAAAACGAGATTTTTGAAAATGTGAGAGGACAAAAATCTTTTTTACTAATTTATAAACTTGTCCTAAAAATTTGACATCAGTTTGAGGTTTAGATTAGGAGTTATGCTTAATATCGTAATTAAGAAGCTTTTTATTAATTAAACGGCGTAATTAGCATAAAGCCTCCCTAAACCCAAATTTTGACACCAAACTTTTTACCCACTGATATAATATAATATTTTGGGATTTTTGAAGATTTTTATTTATTTTTAAGTTGAGCATAACATTGGGTTCTTGCTATAATTCGGTAATTGTCGGTTATGCCCTTTTCTTGCATAAAATGAGTTTTACATAACATATTAATACCAAACTTTTTGCTACTGATTTTATATCATAAATAAAACATTTTGAACTTTATAAACTGATCCGAAACTCAGATTTCCTATTTAAAACCGAAAATCGCTTAAAACCGACTTTTACGCGTTTTAAGCACATAGTATGAGTTAAACCCGTTAGAAATCTAATAGGTTATTAAAACCGTCGTTCCAGATTAGGAGACCAGTAAAAGATAGTTGCACTCGCTGATTGAGATTTATACTTGCTCAGGTAAATACTTTTAACTTATTTTCCCTTATACGGGCTTGGGGTACGGTATATAAAATACCTCTTAGTCGGGCATTGAATTGTTAATCATGTGAAGGTTAATTTATTGAGATGACCCGTTTAATCTGTTTTGTTTGCTTAAAGCCTTTGGGGGGTTAATGACTATGTCCCGGATATCCTTGGCATCATTCATTGAAATGGTCACGACCTAAGCACGGGGTGTAGGCATACACCTGCAGGTGCGTATATAAAAAGATATAACCGCCTGTTCTAGAATAACTCGACACGGGATTATATTATGTGGTGTGTCAATTAATCTTTAACCCGATGTTCAACCCGGGCTACTGAACGTATAACGAACATGTAATTCTTTTATAAGTTTATATATAAATAATTATCCCAAGTTATAAATGATATTTTGTGCCATGTGCATTCAAACCAATTTTCTTAAACATTTTCAAAATGAGTCGGTTAATTGTATTTACCAGTGTAAACTGACGTATTTTCCAAAAAGCCTAAGTGCAGGTACTAAACGGAATAGGATGGCTACTCCTAGCATCAAAAAAGAGTCTTGCAAGCTTAGATGTTATAAATCTGTTGAACAATGATCTTTTTAAATTACTCCCCACCGGTAATATGTGAAAATATCGGGGTGTGACAGTTTTACGCCCCACCACAACACGGGGTGTGCTTTTGGGGTTTTCCATAGAAAAAATAGTTATGTATATAGTTGTCGTAACCTTGGCTTTGGGGGATTTTCCATAAAAAATGATTTTTTTTTACTTTTCACCTAAAAGTATTTCATAATTTACTTTTAACTCAAAACTATTTGTTTTTTACTTTTAACCCAAAACTTTTTATCTTTTGCAATCTATCCTCACAACTTTTTTTACTTTCAACTTTGGTCATTTATAGTTTTCATGTTCCGCAAATTTTTTTCTTTATGCTTGGTACTAAAATTTTTGACTTAACACATCGCAACGTCCGTCTTTTGTTTAACGTTTTTACGTTTCGTTCTAAATTTTGCGACTTAACACGACGCAACGTGCGTGTGTGGATGAATGTTTTTACATCTTATATTTTTTCCCCATTTGACAGGTTTAACATATCGTGCGGGTCCTAAATCGACTGCGTCTTTGGTTTAACGATTTTACGTTTTGTTCTAAATTTTGCGAGTTAACACGACGCAACGTGTGTCTGTGGGTGAACGTTTTTACATCGTCGATTTTTCACCGTTTGACAGGTTTCACATAACGTACGGGTCCTAGATCGACTTAGTTATAACTAAAGAATCCCCGCCGCATTGCGACGGGTCTCAATCCTAGTTTTTATAAAAAATAAAACTTTTACAAATGTGTAATACTTATGACATATATCCACCACAATAATGTTATCATAAATATTATACGAATAAGAAAACTACTAGAAACGAATGCCACAATGCAAAATGTCACCCCCGCCGCATCGCGCGGGCACCCAACTTATATATATATATATATATGATTAAGATCATATGAGAAGTAGTAAGCTAATTGAGAAACTTGAGAAGCATTCTGTACCACACATTTTCCCTAAGAGAAAAAATGCAAAAAAAATGTAAACAAATGCAATTTATTTTTTTGAAAAATCGGAGCTTTTTCTATTAGGGATTTTTTTTTGAGTAAATGTCATTTTAGTCCCCGTGGTTTGGGCCATTTTGCCAGTTTAGTTCAAAGGTGTTAGTGCATGCGTCTGTCGACTTCGTCTTGTATCGAGTCTTGTACGTAGAATGTTAGATCAGGGCACGTATTTCGAGATATAGTTGAAACATGGTGATTTCGCTTGGAATGTTATTTCGCTTGGAATCACTTCAAGTGAAATCAGAACCCTATAAATAGGTGTCCAAGCGAAATCAGATGGAACAATTCCGGTCAGAGCAACGAAGTGCTGCCGAAGTGTCGTCTCGCTGTAAATTGATTTCATATCAATAATACGACAGTTTAAATTGATATTCTAGCTGAATTGACCTCAGTACGTCTGTTTTCGCCTTTCGTACTGAGTAAAACTCTTCTGATCGACTCGTTCGGGTCTGGAAACGATCCTACAAGTGGTATCAGAGCTCAGGAGGAAGAATTCTTACCAATTCAGCTGAAATTTCTGATTTCTACACCTTCTTTTTCAAATTTAACAACTTTTCACGGTTAAAATCGGCTAAAATTCTCACAGAATGTACGCAATACTGTTTTAACAAATCCTTGAGAGTTTCAGATTTAAAATCGATCTAAAACTGGTAGAATCTGTAATTTCGCTTGAAAACAGCTTGAGAATGATGACATCAGCAGCATTTCAAACGAAATTAGTCTCTTATTCCGCTTGTACAGGTTGATTTCGCTTGAGAAATTGTGTTGATTTCGCTTGAAACTTGCTATTCCGCGTCTACTGGGTGATTTCGCTCGAAACGGTATTTCGCTTGAGAACAGTGTGATTTCTCTTGAAAAGGTGTTAGTTGAAGCGAAATAAGGTATCGCTTGAAAAGATATTTCGCTTCAGAGCTGATTTCGCTTGAGATTGTGATTCCGCTTGAAAACACTGTTTGAAAATTTCTTGAAAACCGAATCATGGAAGAGGAATTCAACAACGCATTCGCTACTCCAGTTACCCCGATTACTCTCACACAGAACACGATGTTGGAAAATGAAACAGGGACGATGCAAAAACCGCCTAAGCTCATGAACATCGAGGAATATAAGGGTTGGGAAGGACGTTTTGAAAACCGGGTACAAGCAAATTATCTGGATGCTTGGGAATGTGTTGAGACGAAATACGTTAGACCGATGAATGATGACGAAGAGATTATTGCAATCAAGGATCTGAGTGCTGATAATAGAAAGAAATATAAAGATGAGAAAATGATGCTAAGTTTACTACAACAAGTTGTTAAGGAAGATATCTTGGTTCTATTGCAACACAATGGAACTTCTTATTCGATTTGGAAAGCATTAAAATCAAAGTTTCAGGGAAGCTAAGAGATGGTCAAGAACAAAAAGTCGCTTTTAAAGAAAGAATTCGATCTGTTTCGTAGGTTGAAAAATGAAAGCACAAAGCAAATCATTGAAAGATACTGCAATTTGCTAGCCAACATGAGGAGATTAAGCATCGAGAAAGATAATGAAGAGTTGATTGACAAATTAGCTGATGCTTTGCGATATGAGACTTGGGGTACATATCTCATGATGTTGAGAAACAAGAAAGGTTTTAGCAATTTGACACTGAGCAAGTTTATTGAAAAAATTGAGGCTCAGGAGATGGAACAGAGAAAAGTGTTAAGAATGAAAGATTTTGACGGTGAACAAGACATTGGGCTTTATTACAAAGGTGGTGTCAGTGATAAAACCACCAACCTGTCACCGAAGATTGGGACAACATTCAATGCCAAGAATTCTTCAGGAGGTTCTTCCAAAGGATCAAACAGCAACACAAGTTTTTCATCATATCTATCGTTTGATCCAAACATTTCAGCAACAAAGAATGGCAAAAAGCTACAATGCAACATTGTACTGAATCTGGAGAATGATGAGGATTATTCAGCAGAAATTGCTAAGAGTCATATGTCTTTGTTGGGAACCGTGTTGGAATCATATGGTAGTTTTGTTGCAGGTCGGATCAGGAATCCAATGTTGACAAAAGAGGATTACGATCAAATAGATGCTGAAGAGATGGAGTTAATGGACATAAAGTGGTGTTTAGCAAGTGTGTTATGACGAGCTGAGAAGTTTAAGCAGATTACAGGAAGAGATGATTTACATGAGGCTAATGTTTCTACTCTAGGTTTTGATAAATCTAAAGTCAATTGTTTTCGTTGCAGGGAAAAAGGACACTTCAAGAGGGAGTGCAAAAACCGCGAAGCAAGTGTAGTTCAGAATATGTTCAACAACAACAATGATTACTATCGGACGGCCATTTATCATCAAGTTGCACAACAACAAGAACCGCAAGTGGCACATGGTAGGAAAGTGATTGAAGAATCATCAAAGAGAGCTTGTATGGTGAATCAGGATGACAAAGAGACAACAAATGGATTCAGTTGGGACAAATATATCTCAGCTGATAACAAAGCATGCCTGATAAACCAAGATGATGAAAAATTGCCTGAAGGTTTTAGCTGGGCAAATTTCAATTGGGATGATTATGATCCAAACAAAGATTCAAATCACAAAGCATATGTCGCTCGAGTTGAAGAAGATAGTGATGATGATAGAGAGTATCATGCAAGAAGATTGGCAGCTGATTTGAAATTGATAGCAGAAAGTGATAGTGAAGATGAAAAAGCCAAAAAGAAAAAGGTCAAAACGCCGGTCAGCAGTGATGATGAAGCTGTTCCAGTGATAAGGAAAAAGATGGATATTCCAAAGTTCAAAGTTGATGCAGAAGTTAATGCTAAAAATGTTCCAGTGATTTGTGAGAATTGTGAGATTATCAAGAAGAAAAACAGTGAACTGATTAGCAACATAAACCAGTTGAAGGAATCTTACGATGTTCTGAACAAAGCCTTGAATCAATACAATCAATCAAGTGAAGAACAAGCAACAGCAATAAAGACACTTCAGGGAGCTTTCATGATAAAGCAGAAAAGTGTGAATAATTATATTGAAAAGTGTGTTGTGCTTGAGCAAAAACTGGAAACCCAAAGAATTGAAACTGAAAGAGTAAACTGTTTGTTAAAAAGTTACTCATGTACTTCTTATGTCACTGACAGGATTTATCCAACTGTTGAAGGCATGAAGGCATTTGAAGATAATGAGGTAACTGAAGAACAGAAGACTTCTGAAGAAAACACTTCTGAAAAGAAGAAAGATAAGAAGAAGGCTACTAAAGAAAAGAAATCTGGTAAGAAACAAGGTTTCAGTTACAACAAGTGTCCACCCCCGCTTGAAAATGGATATTCTCCGAGAAATCCAAATTCAGAAAGAGTCGAAGAGGCAACAAATTTACAGTGGGAGTCGGAGTCTACAGTTAATTTGCCAGAAAATATTGATGTCACGTTTACATCATCTGACACCGATCATGAGTCCGAGTTAATAAAGAAAGTGGTCGATCAGGTGTTGGATAAAGATGAATCCGAGGAGTCAAAGTCGGAGTCTATGTCAGAGTCAAAGTCTGAGTCCAGCACTCCGAGTCAAACCGACAAACAGGGCAAAAGAATATACAATAAAGAATTCATGTTATCAAAATCTAATTTGAATGACGAAACATTCAAAGTCGCATATACATTGAATGATTCTGACAAATTATATTCTGATGAGGAATTTCCAATCAGAGGTGTCAAACCTGACATGATCAAAAAGGTTTTCAAATTAACAGAAATTAATATTTCTGAAATAAAAGATGTAAATCTTAATGATAAACCTAAAAAGTACACCTCAAGAGTTCAACAAAGAGAAAACAAGAAAAAGGGTTACAGTTCTAGTTCTGGTTATCGAAAGAAACCAAACCATAACGGTAATTTCAAAAAGAAAGGTCTTGGATTTATTCCATCAGAAAAACAAAAAAATGAAAAATATGTTCGAGATTTTAAATCAAAAATGATATTTGTTTCAGGTACAACTACTGAAGAAGAAAAAGAAAATCTGTTCAGAAAGCAGTCAAACAGAGAATTTCTTACGAAGAAGCAACAAGAAATGAAGAGTGTTGATAAGATGATAGAAACGAGAACCTGTTTCCAATCAACACTGTTGGACATATTGCCAAAGATTGTTCAAAGGCAATAAAATCAAAACAGGGAGTTTCTCGTAAACTGAAAGATAAAGAAGTTGTGTTTGAACCGCCAATAGAGAGAACTAAACTTTTCAAAAATTCAATTTTTGAGATTGGTGAATGTTCAAACAGATTTTACAAGAAAAGGGCAAACCTTGACAACCAGAAATGGGTTGTTAAGAAATCAGCTGATAGTTCTAGCAATGATTCTGATTTTTCAAAATCAGAGGAGCTATCTTCTGGCGATGAATCTGATTCCATAAAGTCAGAGGAGCCACAGGTTGAGATTAAATGTAAAAAATCAGTTCCTCCAATGGATGATGTTCATTTTCCACCATTGAGGGCTGAAAACTTTAAACAAAAAATTGGGAAAATTGAGATTTCAAATCAATTTTTTTCTGAAAAGAAAGATTTTGATGTTGAAAAAGCGTTTAGTTCTACTGTTCATAATATTTTTGGAAAAATGGTTGACAGGAAAGTAAAAGGGGTCAAGGAATTTTACGAGAAGAAAACAAAGAAAGGTAAAGTTGAACCATCCCTGGTTGTGACTGGGATGGTACATACTACGAACAGTAAAATCCTGAACTTGCCGGAGCTCCCAAGTTGGTAATCACGGAGCATGAATCGGCATCTTCCTTATATTGTTTGTTAAAAAATTGAAAATTGGTCACAAGTACGAGTTGCCGGAACTCCCAGGTTGGTAAGTGAGGAGTAGGAATCGGTATTTTGAGAATTCAACCTACATGTAATATTGGTTGATAAGCCATGTGGTTGAAAAAGAGGTTATGTTTTTATAAGAAGGATAATCAAGGTCATTAGGTTGAACTTGATTGGACTATACTTACAAGTGGTAAATCAGGGACATTAAGTTGTATCTGATTTCTTACAAGTGGTATTTTGAAAAACAAAATGATGAACCCCTAACCTACAAGAGGTTTATAAAATCAACAAAACTTATTTTTTTGAAAAAACCATTTGATTAAAACAAACTTAAGTGTTTTGAAATCACAATGGGAAAATAGTTTGTTGTGAGGGGGAGTTCTGATTGTTTATGCCAAGTGGATGGCGAATTGAAGCGATTTGATATCAGTTGTCACATTGTTTGTACAGTTTGTTTTTTAAATTTCCTGAAATGTGTTTGTATTTTAGGGGGAGTAAAAATTCTTGAAAATCCAAAAACATTTGAAAATTTGAAAAAGTCAAAAACATGATAAAATGCAAAATGAGTTTTTGTGTCATAAAAGAGGAAATGATAGTACATCAGTAGACGATCACAACATGCTAAAGAATTGGAAAGTTTAATATGTGTTAAACGGTCTCACTGATGATATGCCAGTAGGTTTTTATACATTTAGTAGATTGTGACGAGATATAAACCTAAATTCAAACTTACTTATATCGTGGGGAACATCTCTCGGATATATAGGTAACCCCCGAAATTTTGTTTGAAAGGTCCCTCTTTTTGAGATACTAGGTCTTTATACTCAATGATATCTGGGGTATTATCCCGGGACTTCTGATAATGCGGAAGCAATGGCCTAGTCCCCGGAGAATACTTTAATGCTTGCTTGAAATATAGTGCCGCCCTCAGCAAAAATGATGAAACAAAAAAATTGCTAATCATGCTGTTGAAACAAAAGATCCTCTAAAGGGGACACACCAAAAGTCGAAGCCGTCATCTCTCTGCTGAACGGAAGTTCTGACCTGAGCTCTCATGGTTTTTCGCAATTTAACCCCATACAGATGTCATCTGTGGTATACTCACCTGTAAGACTGAATATTGGGATCTGGATACGGGAGTATATTCTGAGGTGGGACACGCGATTGAGTTTAAGTGTTTAAGACATTAATATCATATCTCGAAACAGTTGAAGTTTGTGTGAAAATTTAAGTGGATCAGTATACTGACAATCTAAGTGAATCGTTTAGAACTTAAAATGATTAAAGCTTAACGGTGTTGGTGATTTGTCTCATAAACTGATATGATCCTCTTACACAAACTCACAAAAATTTTGTTTGTAAATATTTCTTATCTGCATTTCGTTAATTTTAAAAATCCAAAAAGATTTTAGTGTGTTTTAGCATAGTTTTTGAAAAATACAAAAACATTTTCGACAACTGATGTTGAATAGCTGATTTTCAAAATTCCAAGTGCTAAATATGATGACAATTAGGGTTGGGAGAATGTTTGTTTTTAACATAAAAACGAGTGGTTCATCAAAGATTAACATTGTAAAATCATTCTTTGATTGTATAATTCCTGCAGGTGTTTATTAGATGGTGAGATTGTTTTTACAAGTGATCATTAGAAAATTTATTGTTGGGTAGAGATTTGTGCAGGTAAGAGTCAGGAATCGATCCTGAACCTGAACCTGAACCTGTAGAGAATGTGCAGGATAAGAGCTAGGTGATTTTGGGAAAGAGTAGATAGTCAGGTTCCGATACCTGAAGACTCTGTGATTTTAACAAGTCAGGCTGAGATCCCAGAATATCGAAAGGGGAAGTCTGAAGACACCTAAAGGAAGGAGTGTGTTGGTGCTGATGAAAAGAGAAGATAGAAGATTTGAGGATGCTTACAGTGTCAGATACTTCAAAGAGTTAGAGAGGACTGATAAAGACTGAAGATGCAAAGACTCGACACTGAAGATTCGTCAACATTCGAGGGGGAGTCTGTTAGTGCATACGTCTGTCGACTTCGTCTTGTATCGAGTCTTGTAAGTAGAATGTTAGATCAGGGCACGTATTTCGAGATATAGTTGAAACATGGTGATTTCGCTTGAAAGTGAACCATGTAATTCCGCTCAAAATTACATTTCGCTTGGAATGTTATTTCGCTTGGAATCACTTCAAGCGAAATCAGAACCCTATAAATAGGTGTCCAAGCGAAATCAGATGGAACAATTCCGGTTAGAGCAACGAAGTGCTGCAGAAGTGTCGTCTCGCTGTAAATTGATTTCATATCAATAATACGACGGTTTAAATTGATATTCTAGCTGAATTGACCTCAGTACGTCTGTTTCCGCCTTTCGTACTGAGTAAAACTCTTCTGATCGACTCGTTCGGGTCTGGAAACGATCCTACAAAAGGTTTCATTTTTCGCATGTGGGTCCAAAAAGTTTTCACTGGTGTCATTTTAGTCCATTGGGTTAACTTCTTCCATTTTTTTTTTTTGTTAACGAGAAGGGCAATTCAGTCATTTTATATGACCGAATTGCCCTTCTAGTTAACAGAATTACATATAAAATGACTGAGTTGCCCTTCTAGTTAACAGAAAAAATGGATGAAGTTAACCTAGTAGACTAAACTGAAAACTGTGAAACCTTTTTGAACCCACATACGAAAAATGAAACCTTTGGACTAAACTGTCAAAATGGCCCAAACCACAAGGACTAAAATGCCATTTAACTCTTTTTTTAGGGATTTATACACATGTGTATATTGTTTATCTTTCAACTATATATATGTGTATATTGTCAATTATACATATATGTATATACATGTTTAAAATTGGAAAATAAGTGTTATAAATCTTTGATTGAGGTGAATGATTTAGTTTTAGCTTTAGAATTTAGCATTAGTATTTATGGTTTAGCATTAGGGTTTAGCTTTATGGTTTAGAATTAGTATTTAGGGTTTAGCTTTAGGGTTTAGCATTAGTATTTAGGATTTAGCATTAGAGTTTTGCATTATGGTTTAGCTTTTGGGTTTAGCATTGGGGTTTAGCTTTAGGGTTTAGCTTTAGCTTTAGCTTTAGGGTTTGCATTAGAGTTTAGCATTAGGGTTTAGTTTTAGGGTTTAGCATTAGGGTTTAGCTTTAGGGATTAGGGTTTAGCTTTAGGGTTTAGAGTTTAGGTTTAGGGTTTATAACACTTATTTTTCAATTTTAAACATGTATATACATATATATATATATATAATTGGCAATATACACATATGTATAGTTAAAAGATTAACAATATACACATGTGTATAAATCCCTAAAAAAACCTTTAAAGAAAAAGCTCCGATTTTTCCAAAAAAAAATTTGCCTTTTTTAACTTTTTATTGTATTTTTTTTTCTTAGGGAAAATGTATGGTTCAGAATGTTTCTCAAGTTTCACAAGTATATATATATATATATATATATATAGGGTCGGGATTTAGAGAAAACGGTAGAAAGTGTGAGAACGGTGAGAACGCTTATCGATCGTCCGATCAAAACAATCTATGGACTAGATTGGCGCGGTGGCGTTTTCGTAAATAACATCAATTTTATTACGTGGACGCGCTTAATTAAGGGTAAAAGGTTCTTTTGACTTCTCCACACAAAGCGCCATCTCATGAAATAAAACGCCAAAAACAAAAATCACAGACCATTCCTAGTAAAAACGCCATTATATATAAAACGCCAAACTTAATTAGAGTAAAATCCTGCCTAAAAAAACCGCCAAAAAATCCTATATGTACAACATCTCAGACCTTTAATTAAAAACACACACAAAAACCCAAACGCCATATTTCATATATCCGATTCGACTAATAAACGCCAAAAAACCCAAACATCAAATACCTTCTAACCCAAAACGTTTTTTTGAAATTTAGTTTGGTTGTCTGTAAGATTTCGCTCAATGAAATGGACAAAATCCTTAAGTGAGAATGTTGTCCATTTCATTGAGTAAAATCTTATTGACTAATCCTCAACTTCCATCCAATTTATAACGCCAAAACATACAAAAACATTATTGAGCCTTGTTGTCAATAAAGTTTAGTTGTATGGGGTGGACAACATTGTCAGTTATCTTTCTTAATAGAGGATTAACAGTGTTGTCCATGTCATACAGCAAAACATTATTGATTTTAGCATGATCAAAATTTTGAGGTTTAAGGTGCTCTTATTTCGTGGCGTTCTTTTTATCGGTAAAACGCCAAAAAAGTTTAAAAAATCAAACATCGTTCATTGTGAAATTCAAGATTGTTGGCTGAAGGGTCTAAACTCAATAACATTTTGCTGCATGAGATAGACAAATCTTCAAGAAAAAGATGCTGATGTCAGACTGTGTGCTTCCAAACAGCCACACATAAAACTACTTGAAAAACAAAAAAAAAAAAACAAAAGGAATCATACGAAAGTCGAACCAACCAGTTAACATGATTCAAAAAAGAAGAAAGAGACTGGTGACAGTGAAGATTTGGAAGATCAATTGCTTATGTATTCTTTTTTTTATTTTCCTTTTCAGTTGATTGTTATATAATAAAAACGTCATATATAATAAAAAACGCCAAAACAGCCAAAATGCTTGTTTAAACGATATCATCCCGTTAAACACCACTAAAACTCCCAAACTATAATAAAATTACTTTGAAAAAGTATTATAAAAAACCCAAAAAAAAATAAATAAAAAGCAAACTTGAAAATGTAACAAGAAACAAAAAATACAAATCAGTAATACTGAAGATAGGGAAAATTTATTATATTAGAATCTAAAACGCCAAACTTGAAATATGGGACGTGTTACAGACTTCAGAGATAAAGCTTATCAAAAACAATAATTACAAACAGTAACTGAAAAGACAAATATTTTTTTTATAATAATGCACCGCCTAACTTAGCCGCCAAAAAGACATCCTATAAAATGATACGTCTCAGCAACTTCCATTTGATCAAACAAAAAAAAACAAACGCCAATACTACTAAATACCACTCACTGAAAAACGCCAAAAAAAAAAATCAAAGATGGCTAATATGCTTTCTTGGATATTCATAATTGTTCTTCGTGAAGTTTCACTGATGAATTATTATCAGAAGGGAGTAACTCAGAAAGCTTTTGCTGCATGAGATGGACAAAAATTCAAGAAAAAGATGTTGATGCCAGTCATAAGGTATTTTTTATTTTTTGTTCTTGAAGAAAGCTTGGATGAAGAGAAGATATCAATGATAATGAAGAGTGGGTTGATTATAAAGATGAAGATCAAGATAAAGAAAAAGCGAAAAACCCACTCACACGACATAGATCTATGTCCCCAAACATTCACATAAAAAGCCAGATCAACAGACGAGCAGGCAAAAAAATCAAACCAATGGGTTTGTTAAATTTTACATAAAACGCCATATATTTGGTGACAGTTCTAGTACTATTAAAGAAGAGAGAGACTGATGACAGTGAAGATTGGGAAGAGAGATCCGATTAGGATTTTTAATTTATTTTCTTCGCTTGTATTTTTTTTTCCTGTGGTTGAAATATAATATAACAATAGTAAAACGCCAAGATAACACAAACGCCAAAATGTTTATAAAAGATAATAGAACAATGGGCCATCTTGTTTAAAACGCCTTGGAAAACGTCATTCAAATAGATAATGGCATAAGATTTGAATAAACGCCATAAACGCCAAAATGTTAATACAATGAAACCATTAAACGCCATTAAATATTGAATTTAGTTAACGCCAAAAATCTTCAAAACGAACAATATTAGGAAAAGCGGAACTGGAAAAGTAGAAGATGAAAGCACAAAAAAGCCTCTCCGCCCTTTTCTAAGCGACGTGACACGTGTTGGGCCTGGAAGCGTTCTCACCGTTCTCACACTTTTGAGCGTTTTCTCCCGATCGCGTTTCTATATATATATATATATATATATGTATATATATAGGATCCTGTAAAAAAAGGTTAAAATGTGAAAAGTGTGAGAGATACTGTGGAGATGACATGTGTACTCAAATATAAATTAATTCAAAAGGGTAAACAAGTAATTTTCTCATTGATTCAATTAATTCACACCCTTCCATAACCGCCACCCTTTATTATAGGAATACGATTTTGTTTTTTTTAAGATTATGTGAGTTATTGTTCAGCAACAGTTCATATGTCACACCCCAACCGATGGCGGAATCATTGGGATGCGGCACTAGGCGAATCAGATTGTTCGAGAGAATCCATAACGACTAATTTAGTGACAATATTTAACAAGGTTCAATTTCCCATACAATCAAACAAATATTTCAACAAAAGTCATAACCGATTTCATGTTTCTCAAACAAATCAAAATCCGAAAACCTAGATTTTCATGTGAGTTTCTAGGGATCCTATCTGTTTGCAGCATATGATAATCATCAACCTGTCACATACGCTAAAATAAAAGTCAATACAATAATGTAAAGGTGAGTACACAAGTTTAGCATAAGTATAGTAATAAAGCGTTTTACGCATAACCAGCATGTAACACGTAGAGAGGTGAATCAAGTAAGCTATCAACAATGATACAAGCTAACCACATGACTGCGAGCTGGAGTGTGCGCGATACGTGTTCACCGTAGTGAGCACACACGTAAAGTGAGTATGAGATCCCTAGCAACCCTTGAATAAATAGGTGTTGAGTCCAAACTATAGTACTATCGTTGCTAAGGGCGGTAGGGCGAGCTATCAATGTGTAAACATAGCAAACAAGCATTCAATGATTCACGTATAACATGCGAGTGCGGTCAGCGTTTAAAATGAGTTTAAGCGTTGTGTGTGTCGTGTTCTGGTTAAAACTGCTGAATTGATGGTTTTAGCTAGTTGTTTCTTTGTTTGAGAACCAAGTTAAGTATTCTCCAAGTCCCCTAATCAGTCCTTAACACTTGTAGGGTGGAGATCATGCCTTAGACAACACATTAACACTTGTCATCATCCTATAATTCCATGAACTCCTATAAATAGCAAGCTTCACTTCATTCCAATTTGCTCATTTCTCATTCTCTTCTCTCTAGCTCTGAATTGAGGCTACCACACTTTGTTGGAGGCTTCATACCTGAGTTTTCTTAGTCATTTTTCCATCCTAGAGCACTTGTAAGTGTTCTTTCAAGTCTTGTTTATTTATTTCAAGCTAAAAAGTCAAACAGTGTTTGACTTTCAGCTTTGACTATGAATTGGTCAAGACAAAGTTTGTTTAAACTTTGCAACGTGAGCGTAATCACGATGGTTATAGTCTCTCGCGACTATACCTACTGATTAGCACGTTGACTAGTCGAAGTGACGAGTCAAAGTTTCGGTCAAAATGCACGATTATGTGCATTTTGCGACGAAACCATTTTCGGGTTTGTTTTGATATCAAATCTGTTTTCTACCTTAGTTAAACATGTTTTAACATGTTTAACTCATCACTTCTAGTTTAGTGCTTATTTAGGGTCATAAGTCAAGCGGTCTCGACAACTGCTTAGACTTTCGAAGCCGACCCATTTGGTCGATCATTAGGATCCGACCAAACATATTTTGTGACCATAGTTGTATAGGGAATAACCTTCCGAGGTTATACCTTATGATCACTTCGTTTGATTTGTTGTATGATAGGTATTTTTGTGAGTTTGTGTAAGAGGATCATATCAGTTTATGAGACAAATCACCAACACCGTTAACCTTTATACATTTTAAGTTCTAAACGATTCACTTAGATTGTCAGTATACTGATCCACTTAAATTTTCACACAAAGTTCAACTGTTTCGAGATACGAGATTAATGTTTTAAGCACTAAAACTTATTCGCGTGTCCCACCTCAGAATATACTCCCGTATCCAGATCCCAATATTCAGTCTTACAGGTGAGTATACCTAGATGATACCTGTAAGGGGTTAAATGCGAGGGCCATGAGAGCTCAGGCTATTGCTTCCGCAAAATCAGAGAGATGATGGCTTCGACTTTAGGTGTGTTCCCTTTAGAGAATCTTTTCTTCAACAGCACATGATTAGCATTTTGCAATGTTTCATCATTTTTTATGCTGAGGGTGGTGCTATATTTCAAGCAAGCAGAAAGTATTATACGGGGACTAGGCCATTGCTTCCGCAAAATCAGAAGTCCCGGGATAATACCCCAGATATCACTGAGTATAAAGACTTAGTATCTCAGAAAGAGGGACCTTTCAAAGAAGATTTCGGGGGTTACCCATATATCCGAGAGATGTTCCCCACGATATAAGTAAGTTTGAAATTTAGGTTTATATCTCGTCACAATCTACTAAATGTATAAAAACCTACTGGCACATCATCAGTGAGACCGTTTATCACGTTTGACTTTCCAATTCTTTAGCATGCTGTGATAGTCCACTGATGTACTATAATTTCCTCTTTTTCACAACAAAACTCATTTTTGCTTTTATCAAGTTTTTGGCTTTTTCAAATTTTTAAATGTTTTTATATTTTCTGAAATTTCTTACTCCCCCTAAAATTCAAAAACATTTTTTAAGAAAATTTGAAAACAAACTATACAAGCAAAGTGACAACTGATATCAAATCGCTTCAAATCGTCATCCACTTGGCATAAACAATCAGAGCTCCCTCTTTCAACAAACTATTTTCCCATTGTGATTTCAAAACTCTTAAGTTTGTTTTAATCAAATGGTTTTTCCGGAAAATTAGTTTTGTTGATTTCATAAAACCTCTTGTAGAATAGGGGATCAATTCATCACCTTGTTCTTCAACCAATTTATAAAAATTTAACAATTTTAGATTCAATCAACAAATACCACTTGTAGAAAATCAAGTACAATTTAATGTCCCTGATTTACCACTTATAAGTCGAAATATCACCAGAGTGAATTTCTCAAGAAAGATGCCCATTCCTGCTCCACTATTACCAACTTGGGAGCTCCGGCAAGTCCTGATTTTCAATCATAATAGGTTCCATCCCAGTCACAGACCTGGGATGATCCATCTTTACCTGGTTTCTTCGTTTTCTTCTCATAAAATTATTTCACTCCTTTGACCTTTCTATCAACCATTTTTCCAAAAATATGTTGTATTTTGGAGTTAAAAACTTTTTCAATATCAAATTATTTCTTTTCTGGGAAAAATTGATTTGAAATCGCAATTTTACCAACTTTTTGTTTAAAATTCTCAGCCCTCAATGGTGGAAAATTGACATCATCCATTGGCAAAACTGATGTTTCCAATTTTAACTCAACACGTGGCTCCTCTGACTTTATGGAATCAGATTCATCGCCTGAAAATAGCTCCTCTGATTTTGATGAATCAGAATCATTGCAAGAACTATCATCAGATTTCTTAACAACCCACTTTTGGTTGTCAAGATTTGCTTTTCTCTTATAAAACCAATTTGAACATTCACCAACCTCAAACTTCAAATTTTTGAAAACTTTGAATTGTTTCGTTGGTGATTCATTCTCAACTATCTTTTCTTTCAGTTTTTCAGAAACTCCCTGTTTTGTTTGGATTGCCTTTGGACAATTCCTGGCAATATGACCAATTGTTTTGCATTGAAAACAGGTTCTCGTTTCCTTTTTCTAAGCAACTTCCTTCTCCATTTCCTCTTGCTTCTTTGCAAGGAATTCTTTGTTTGATTGATTCCTGAACAACTGCTCCTTTTCTTCTTCAGATGATATTCCTGAAACAAAAACAGTTTTTGGTTTATAAGTTTTTTCATTTTATGATTTTTCTGTGGAATAAAACCAAGACCTTTTCTTTTGAAATTACCATTATGGTTTGGTTTCTTTTGAAAACCAGAACCAGAATTGTAACCTTTTTTCTTGTTTAAACGTTGTTGAACTCTTGAGGAGTAAGGTTTAGGTTTTTCAGTAAGATTTACATCTTTTATTTCAGAAATATTAATTTATGTTAGTTTAAAAACCTTTTTAATCATTTCAGTTTTAACACCTCTTATTGGAAATTCTTCATCAGAATATAATTTGTCAGAATCATTCAAAGTATAAGCTACTTTGAACGTTTCGTCATTCAAATTAGACTTTGATAACAGAAATTCTTTATTGTAAACCCGTTTGCCCTTTTTGATTGTTGAACTTGACTTTTCAGACTTTGACTCTGAGTTTGACTCCGAATTTGATTCCTCGCTATCATCGTTATCCAACACCCGATCGACCACTTTATTTATTAATTCGGACTCATGATCAGTGTCAGACGATGTGAAAGTAACATCAATGTTGTCTGGCAAATTTTCTGAAGACTCAGACTCCCACTGTAAATTGGTTGCCTTTTTAACTCTTTATGAATTTGGATTTTGTGGAGAATATCCATTTTCAAGCGGGGGTGGACACTTGTTGTAACTGGCACTATGTTTCTTACCATAATCTTTCATTTCAGTATCCTTCTTCTTTTCAGAGCTCTTGTCTTCAGATACTTCATCTTCATCAAACGCCTTCATGCCTTCAACGGTTGGATAAATCCTGTCAATAACATAAGAAGTACATGAGTAACTTTTTAACAATCTATTAACTCTTTCTATTTCAATCCTTTGGGTTTCCAATTTCTATTCAAGCACAGCACATTTCTCAATATAATTGTTGACAATTCTCTGCTTTGTCATGAAAGCTCCTTGAAGTGTTTTCATGGCTGTTGCTTGTTCACTACTTATTTGATTGTACTGATTCATTGCTTTGTTTAGAACATCATAGGATTCTTTCAATCTATTCATGTTATGAATCAAAGTACTGTTTTGCTTCTTCACTGCTTCACAGTTTTCGCATTTCACAGGAATCTTGTGTGCATCAGCTTCTGCATTAACTTTGAAAGCTGGAATGTCTTTTATTTTCTTCCTTATCACGGGAACTTCTTCATCATCACTACTGACAGGTTTTTTAACTTTCTTCTTTTTCTTTTTAGCTTTTTCATCATCGCTGTCACTCTCTTCCATCATTCTTAAGTGCTCTTCCATTTTCCTTGCATAATAATCATCATCATTATAACTATCTTCAGCAACTCGAGCAACACAAGCTTTATGATTTGAAGTTTTGTTAGGATCATGATCATCCCAACTGAAATTTTTCTAGCTAAAACCTTCTGGTAATTTTTCATCATCTTGATTTATCAGACATGCTTTACTATCAGCTGAAACATATTTGTCCCAACTGAATCCTTTTGATGATTTTTTATCTTCTTGATTCACCATACAGGCTCTCTTTGATGATTCTTCAATCTCCTTCGTGGCATGAGCAGTTTGTGGTTGTTGTTGTTGTTGTTGAGCAACTTGATGATAGATTGCTTTCCGATAATAATCATTGTTGTTGAACGGATTTAAGCTCCACTTGCTTCGCGGTTTGTGCACTCCCTCTTGAAGTGTCCTTTTTCCCTGCAACGAAAACAAGTAACTTTAGATTAATCAAAACCTAAAGTAGAAACATTAGCATCACGGAAGTCATCTCTTCCTGTGATCTGTTTGAATTTCTCAGCTCTTCTCAACACACTCGCCAAACACCACTTTATATCCATTAATTCCATCTCCTCAGCATCAATTTGATCGTAATCCTCTTTTGTCAACATTGGATTCCCTATCCTTCCTGCTACTAGACTTCCATATGATTCTAACACGGTCACCAACAAAGACATGTGACTTTTTGCAACCTCCTCTGTGTAATTTTGACCATTTTCAAGGTCTAATACCATGTTCCATTGTAGCTTCTTTCCATTCTTGGTTGTTGAAAAGTTTGGATCATATGATGGATATGAAGAAAATTCAGTTTTGCTGTTTGATCCTTTAGATGACCCTCCTGGTGAACTTTTAGCATTGAATGCAGTTTCAACCTTTGGTGACATATTGGTTTTGTCACTGATACCTCCTTTGTAATAAAGACTGATATCTTGTTCACCATCAAAATCCTTCATTCTTGAGATCTTCCTCTGTTCCATCTCTTGAGCTTCAATCTTTTCAATGAACTTGCTCAGTGTCAAATTCCCAAAATCTTTCTTATTTCTCAGCATCATAAGATATGTGCCCCAAGTTTCATGTGGCAAAGCATCGACTAATTTTTCAATCAACTCTTCATTATCTTTTGTGATGCTCACCCTCTTCATGTTGACTAACAAATTGCAATATCTTTTGATGATCTGTTTTGTGCTCCCAGTTCTCAAACCACGAAATAGATCGAATTCTTTCTTCAAAAGTGTTTTTTTGTTCTTGATCATTTCTTTACTTCTGACAAACTTTGATTTTAATGCTTTCCAGATAGAATAAGCAGTTCCATTGTGTTGCAATAAAACCAAGATATCTTCCTTAACAGCTTGATGCAATAAACTCGTCATCATCTTTTCATCTTTGTATTTCTTTTTATCTTCAGCACTAAGATCTTTAATTGCAATCACCTCCTCATCATCAGTCATCGGTCTATCATATTTTGTCTCAACACATTCCCAAGCATCCAGGTAATTTGCTTGAACCCAATTTTCAAATTGTTCTTCCCATCATTTATACTCCTCGATGTTCATGAGCTTTGGCGGTTTTTGCATAGTTCCTGTTTCATTTTCTAACATTTGTTCTGAACATTACTTATTGGAGTAGCAAAGGCGTTGTAAAATTCCTCTTCCATGTTTCAGTTTTAAAATTTTCACAAATCAGACACTTTCAAACGAAATAACTCCTTCAAACGAAATACCCTTTGGAGCGAAATTACCCTGTTCAAATGAAATTAACTTTCAAGCGGAATAGCCTTTGATGCGAAATAATACTTTCAAGCGAAATAACAAATCCTGTGCGAAATCACTGATTTCGTGCGAAATAACACCCTTTAAAACGAAATAAGTGATTTCGTGTGAAATACTCAAACGAAATACCAAACTGGTGCGAAATAAGGCTATTTCAAGCGAAATAAGAATCTAATTTCGTGCGAAATACTGCTGATGTCATCATCTCGAGCTGTTTTTGCCAAAATTGATTATGTTTTTGTCCGATTTTAAGTCTGAAACTTTCAAGGGTTTGTTAAAACACTATTTCGCGTATAATGTGTGAAATTCAAGACATTTTGACCGTTAAAACTTGTAAATTTTGAAAAAGAAGGTGTAGAAATCAGATTTTTCAGCTGAATTGGTATGAACTCTTCCTCCTGAGCTCTGATACCACTTGTAGGATCGTTTTCTGACCCGAATGAGTCGATCAGAAGAGTTTTTACTCAATACGAGTGGCGGAAATAAACTTATCGAGTTCAATTCAGCTAGATATACACTTTAAATTGTCTTTTGATTGATTTGCAAAGAATTACAGCGAGTAGACACTTCGGCAGCAGTCCGGTACTGAAACCGAAAAGTTACAAATGACTTGGCACACCTAGTATTTATAGGCAAAGTAATTTCGCACGGAATAGCACAAACGGAATTAGATTCATGCGAAATCTAATTTCGTGCGAAATACCCACAAACACACTTTTCTCGTTTTGCGTGCCCTGATCTATCTAATACAACACAAAACTCAATACAAGACGAAGTCGACAGACGTATGCACCAACAATGGTATTCAAACTGTTTCTTATAATGTGGACGCCTTTTGCGGTGTCGGTGGTTGCTATGGCTGCAGTGATGTTTAGTCCCCACGTGAAGTCCAATCCCGTCTTTGTTAAAAATCTTGACAGTGAAGTTAAAGTGGTCTTTAGGAGTACTTCCCATCCAATGAAACAACAGTTGGCAATTGTCCTCAATGTCATTTTCAAAGCAAAAAGTTATCCATCCTGACCCCATAAAACCAGCAGTCAATCCCTTTTCATTTTTAGGAGGGAAAACATAAGAACATCAACTTTACAACTCTGCTTTAGTCCGTGTACTTTTGCAACCAAGTTATCAATTTTTAACCTCCTCTCTAACAACAGCCGCAACAAATCATGTGATAAATCCTATACAAAATACAAAATATAAATTAGAAGTTTTTCTTCCAAAAAATAGACACTGGCAATATATAAAAACAATGTAGCAATTTTTAACCTGCTTTTTGGATGTTTCTTCTTCAGCTTGTATCAAGAAACCATGAACATAATCTCTCCCCGAGGCATCCTTTCTAACCTCCAAACCCTCATTGTTCAAAACACTTATCTCAAATTTTACTTCTTTCAATTTTTTTAAACACAGCTTCTCTATATTCTTATTTTTGTAAGATTCAACAAACTGAATCCATTCTCGCCCGTTTATCCTTTTACTTTTACGACCCATCCTTTGTACCGTAACCTTATACTTAAACCCCATATAATCAACAAGCTTTATTACTTGACAGTCTCTTGGTAATTGGTTACTCATTATCATCGGAAGTACCTACGTATATAAAATATTATTAACATTTAATTTTATATTTTCATTATAAACATACTTTTTAGCATACAATCGTGATTTAAGTTAAGTTGTTCTAAGAATATAGCTTACCAATCCCTCACTTGGCCCTGTCAAATCAGAGATATTGATAATTATCATAAACTCCATCTGAAAATAAAAAATACAACAACAATTAAATACTTAAACATAAAATCAATTGTATCTGAAAAGCATGATATTTAAGCCATAAAAAATATCTAACACCTTGTAGGACTAAAGTTTTATGTCGTGTACTTCAATTAGGTCCCTACAACCAACAATATGAGTCTAACACCCTATAGGACCAAATTTATATTGTTGTATAATAAAAAAAATATTATATGACACTAAACTTTCCAAAGATCCATGTTGGTGTCAACTTCAAACTTCAAATTTTTCAGCAATCAACACTATATTCGCTGACAAATCAGAAATATGAGTATTATAAACCGATTGCAGAATATTTTACCAAAATTAAGTTTGATAGAAGAAATATATAAATACTACATCAAAGTTCATATAATAATTCTAAAACCATTTGTAAAATATACCATCAAATATTTATGAAACAACATTATCTCAAATTCTTATTTAGATGGAATGTATCGAAATGTAACTAAATAAGTTCATATAAATCTTATTATAAAACAAAGAAAACAAGTTTATATAAAGTTATCTATTTTAACATCAGCAGATTATGATTTTGATGTCTATATAATTTGAAATGAAGAAACTGAAACGAACTGTCAAAACATAACTGTAAAATACACAAGAAAAAAAATACATGATCCAAAACTTTAAACTTCTGATTGTCAAGTCTGAAGAAGAAGAGACTGAATAGTTTTATCGCCGGAGAAGAAGAAGAGAAAAGATTGTATTGAGATTGTTAAAAGTAATATTCTTATCCATTATGTAATTATTTATTTATTTGATTTAAAATAATCTTTAATATGGGGATTTTAAAAATCTATTTTTAATTATGTAAATAATTAATTAATACATAAGCTTTTCTTATTTAACATTAAATTTATATTAAAGTAGTGTAAAATATGCTAAAATTACATTATTTTAAAGAAAATGGGGTAAAGTATAAATTTTACAAAACTTAATTGCATCCAACCAGTGTAAATGGAGCATCTGTATTAACTCCATTTAATATTCTTTTCAACTCCATTATTGAACATAAGCATCACAAAACACCTTCGGAAGTTTTGTCACATAAGCTTCTTATCAAAATCGGAAAGGGTCTATTGGATAATATAGATTAGACACTATAAAACCAAGTATTGTTTCTTTGATGATATTGTTTGTATTATAAACGTTACATTATCATTCTTTGATGTTATGAGTATGTATTCTTCATAAATGGCATTTCATATTCTTTGTTTCGCTCATAATAGTTGTTGTAATCTGTTGTACTTTTATTGATTAAGTACTGCATTAACTTAAATGAAGTTATTGATAGCATTCTCTGTGACAATTTGTGCATGCATCTTCTTGATGTTGTCTTCTACATTACGATTGATAAATCAACTATTTAATTTTTTGTTGTTATTGATTTGCTTAACTGTTGTGAGAGATGATGATTTTCTTTTTGTGCTTTATTTTTATAAAACCCTTAGTGTGTGATTATACAAATAGTCCTGTTAATATTTCATACTTTTGTTTTTTAAGTGCTAATTTAGTTTAACTGAACTTAGTGATTTTTTTATGATGTTGTTTTTCTATAAGTTTTCTTGTATGTTGTTCGTCTTTATAACTTGTAAGTTTAAATCCTTTATTGCAGATATGAATCCATCCAACTAAACACCATCCTTTTAAAAATTTCTTAATGAAGATGATTTTATATTTTTGGTATCTTTGTTACTTTCTTGCTACTATTAGGATTGTACCTTAATTTTTGATGTTAGATGTTTGCTAATTACTGTCGCAGACTATACAACTTGATTTTGAGAATTCCTTGTGGGTGAAGGAGGTCCCCTGCAGTCAAATTGTAGAACTGCTTGATGGTGACAAAACATGGTTAGTACGAGTAAGGAAGAGAGATGATCATTGTATATTTACGGATGGATGGACAAATGTGGTTAGAGATTGTTGTTTGAAAACCAAAGATGTTTTATTGGTAAAAGCTATTGGAAGTTTGTCATTCGTTGTCTCATGTTTTAAAGAAAATGTCTACGAAAATTCTTACATTTCAGCAAATATTAGACCTGAACTTGGCAAGACTGTAAGTAACTATATATTATTTTGTTACTTACTATAAACATTTTTTTTGCTAGCTCAACAACTTGCTAACATGTGTTTGCCCTTTTAACGCCTGTTTCCTTATCCTTTTAACGTCTGTTGACTAACCTTTTTAACTTCTGTTGACTTTGCTAGCTCAACAACTTTCTAACATGTGTTTGCCCGTTTAACGTCTGTTTCCTTATCCTCTTAACGTCTGTTGACTAACCTTTTTAACTTCTGTTGACTAACTCTTTTAACATCGGTTGACTAACATCTGATAGTTAACATATGTCCATGTTGCAACCTCTGTTGGGTATAATGGATGATAGTTGCTAGGAAACCTCTGTTGGAAAGCAACAGAGGTATGTAACAGTTGATAGACAACAGTGGTTAGGTTGTGTGTAAATACTGGAACGTTGTTGACTAATCCTGTTGACTAACCCTCCTTTTAACTTCTGTTGACTAACCCGTTTTAACCTCTGTTGATCATTAGTTCATATCAATTTTGTAAGTCTACACTAATTATTTTTTTACTTCTTCTATAGCTAATTGCTGACAAATTCTGGAAACAATTCTATGGTAAAAATTACAAGTATGGGAAGGCAACTATCTATATTGGCGAAAGGTTTGGAATGTGATGATGAAAAGATGGACCCATGGATGCGGTTTTACTGATGGATGGTTAAAAGTGATTGAAGAAGTTCCGATAGCAGTTGAATCTTGGTTGGTTTTCACCATGATTGCATCTAAAACGTTTGAGCTTTCTCTTTTCCATCCCGAAACTGGAACTGAAATTTCTTTCAAGAAAGATGATGTTGTTGTTTTGGATGATTCGGTTTATGGAGATGATGGGTTTGATTCATTGGTTGCGGTATAAAAATTCGATGTTAATATACATCTATATGATAACATGACGTTGATAAGTAACTTTAATTATATTATGCTAATAACTATTGAAATGACATATTGTAGACTAAACACAAACAAGATCTGGATTCTTATAAAGTTGCTTTAGATGATGCTGAGACTGGAGCCACAGTTGGTAATTCTACGCAGTTTACGAGTTTTGAAGATATTTTAATGTATATATACACATGTAATATTTACTTTTTATTATGATTTAAAATACGGTTTCTTATATATGATCATTCCTGTAAATATAGTCTGTTGATGATGGCATATTCGATGCAAAGGTAGCGACTCTAGTTGATGAGTCAGATGTTAAAAATGTTGTAAGTTTAAAATTTCTTACTTTTCTTATCTATTGTATATAAACGTATACAGATATATTTGATTGTACAATAAGTATAACAAGGTTTTTTAAAAAAAATTGTAGCCTCAAGATCATTCTATAAAAATAGTTGCTGATGTTAATGATCGTCAACTTCACTCTAAAGATATTGATATTGATGACACTCCTGCCTCTTCAAGTGTTGTATCTAATGTAAGCGTTTATTAGTTTTAATCTGCCCATTTTATTATTGTCTCGATATATTGATATTCTTCTGTATGATATTGAGTCTTAAACTTCAAAGCTTAGTTGACAAGATATTTTTTTGTTGATAAAGAAAGTTACAAAATTTCAAGAATTCAGAGTTGTTATAGAGTAAATTAATTTACTTAGGTTGAAAAGATGCACAATGTTCGTAGCAAGACCATTGTAGAGGATAAACAAGCTGTTGATAGACCGTGTAAAGTTCAAAAGGGTCATTTAGCATCATCCACTTCAGAGCCAGTTTTACACTTCATCACACAAGCTGAACACAGGCTTGTAAGTTTTTGCAGTTCTTACTTTGTTTCGTTATTTCAACAATTTCAGTTATATATCAATATTTTATAAAATTCATTATTCAATTTTCTGTTTTTTAGCATCTGCCATCAGATGTATCATCTGCATTGGATCTGGATACCGATAATCTTAAGCCTGTTAAGATCCAAAATCTAAAAGGTGAAGTCCAGGAACTATTTACAAGATCTCAAAAAACCAATACTGGATTGAGCTAAGATATTGGTAGATGGCCTGGTTATCTGAAGAACCAAAATATTGTTTTTATTGATGAACTTTCGTTTTAATTTCACAAGTCTGCTCAGTTATTGAAGCTAAGAAAAATTTTGCATTTCGTGACAAAGATTAAGCCCTCTTCATGAGTGTTGTGTTGATTGGGGGTATATAAACAATGTTTGATGTGATGGTTGTTTATGGTTGTACATTTGGTTGCTCGGTGGTATTAATTTAGATTCGTAGACATCTTTTATATGTACTTATGTCTATAAAGAGTTTACATTGTCAATGGGTGGGTACTCCTTTTTTTGGACATGAGAATGGAAATAGTTGTATGTAACTGATATATTAACCTATGATCTATGTTTATAGTTGTCTATTATCTATAATAGATAATACGTTTTGGTACAATATCTATATACCTGTCTATACTTTCTATTAAAATGTATTATGCATGATTTGCTAAAAACCACCCGTGTTTGCACACGGGTTTTACTACTAGTTTTATTATTAAAAACACCAATAATTGACTAAACGTCATTAAAACAATGTATAAAACAACGTGCCATCTTTATCTAATCTCGATTAAAAACAAAACACCAAACCCTTAAAAGATGGGAAGTATTACAGCCTTAACAGATGACTCTGAACAAAACAGTAACTGCAAACAGTAACTGAAATGGCGGAAAACTTTATTACTAACATTTATTATATTAATAGCCACGCCATCGTAATTGAATTTATTTATCTTTCCAAAACGCCATAATTATCTGTCACATTATAGGCCTGCATCCTACATGGTACAACAATTGATACACAAAATACACATCAAAAAAATTACTAATGTTTTTACCGCCAAAAACATATATCTACCTGGCGCAAAAAAAAAACTCATTATATAAGTACAACAGCTAAACAAAGCTTAACACTCCACACATTCACTAAACACGCCACACGTTGTCTAAAACGCCATACAATTTAAAAAAATGGCTCAGGTTATTGCATGGAGGTTTGAGAGGTCAGAGGGATGTTTCGTCCTAAAGTTCTCTGACAGGAGAAGGGTGAAAGTCAAAACAATCAAGGTCATACTTAGTATGGATGAAGCCATTCAGATGGATATTCTAGCCCTTGGGATTCCAGTCGCCTACGATTATGAAAGGACTCGAACGGTAATAAGAAGATTAAAGAGAAAAATTCTAGAAGATGATGATGATGTTGACGATACTGATCTACAAAAAGTTACCAGTTGGATTCTGGATGAACAATCAAGAACGGTGAACTTAAGCTATCAACACGGGGTGGATTACTCATTGACAATGGACGAAGTGCTGAACACAAATAGACTACATCTTCTTGAACAGCTCTGTGATTTAGCACCTTCGAATGACGCAAAATCCAACGTTGTGAATACATTCAAGTATAGGATGTAACAAAGAAGAGATGAGATTATGGCGTTATAATCCAATGAACAAGATGATGATGATGATGATGAGTTTGATGAGAGTGATGAACAAAACGATAGGTACATCTCTGATGTAATACCATCTACAGAAGAATATTAGTTTTTGTTTGATTTCATCTTAGTTGTACTCTTTTAAATTACTAATGAATTTAAAAACGCCATGAACGCCAAGAAATTTACCTTGATAACATATATGAACTGTTGAAGTCTACAAAAATGCCTAATGAATTTGGGAACGCCATGAACGAAAAGAAGTTATAATTACTAATTGATTTTATTCAATATTTGGGGACGTCATAAATGCCAAAATATTTACTATGCACGTGATCTAGAAAAACAATAAAAAGCCATGTAGTTGTTGAATCTAACTAAACGCCACAAAAATCTTAATCCCCCAAAAAAATGAAGCGGTGTTGTGAGACGCATTGAAAAAAAGAATATAAAGGACAAAAAAGCCCTTCCGCCCTTCACTATATCGCGTGCCACGTGTTGGGCCAGGATCCGTTCTCACACTTTAGGGCGTTTTCTCCCGATCTCGTACCTATATGTGTGTGTGTGTGTGTGTGTGTGTGTATCTTTTACTGCATTGGTGACGGTATCTCTTTTACTTGAAAAATTATATGCTTTTTGAAATTTAAGATTTAATATTTCTACGAGAAGTCATATTAATGCTCCATTTATTTATTACTAGATGTGAACTCCGTGTGTAAATACGGGTGGTGTTTAGAAACCATGCATACCACATTTATTAAACAATGAATGATCATACATTTTTTAAGATTTAACTAAAAAAGGATTATAAAGCCATGGAAACGGCATGCTAAACCAAAATGAGATGGTACCAAAACTTGTTATCTATTATAGACAACTACAAACTTAGATTATAAGTTAATACATCCCTTACATATGTCTACTTCCCTTGTCCTAGACAAAAAAAAAAAAAGATTAGCCACCTATTGATAATGTAATATATTTATAGACATAACTACATACAAAACATGTCTAAGAAGCTAAATTACTACCACCGAGGAACCAAATGCACAACCATAAAAAAACTATTACATCAAACATTGTTTATAAATCTCCAACCAAAGCAACATTCATGAAGACGACTTTGTCTTTTTCACGATATGCACAACTTTTGTCAGCTTCGGCAACTAAGTAGAGTTGTGAAACTTAAACGAAAGTTCATCACCAAACACAATATTGGAAGATCTCAGATAAGCAGGCAATCCAACAAATCCGTACCTGAATCCAGTATTGGCTTTTTCAGATATTATCAACATCTCCTGGACTTCACCTTTCAGGTTTTGGATCATGACAGACTTAAGATTATCAGTACGAAGACCCAAGGCATATGATACATCTGATGGCAGACGCTGAAAAACAGAAAATTGAATAATGAATTTTATAAAATATTGATATATAACTGAAATTGTTGAAATAATGAAACAAACTAAGGACTGCAAAACCTTACAAGCCTTTGTTCAGCTTGTTTGGTGAAGTGTAAGACTGGCATTGGAATGGATGGTACTGAATCAAGCTTTTGAACTTTAGACGGTCTATGAACAGCTTTTTTACCCTGCGCAATGGTCTTGCCATGAAGATTGCGCTTCTTTTCAACCAAAGTAAATTAATTTAGACTATAACAACTCTGAATTTTTGAAATTTTCTAAGGTTCTTTATCAATACAAACTATGTTTTTAAGTTAGGTTTGAAGTTTATGACTCAATCATACTGAAGGACATCGACATATCGAAATAATAATAAAATAGGAAGTGTAAAACTAATAAACACTTACATTAGATACAACACCACTACAAGAAATGGGTACCTTTAGCGGCGCCATGTGTCAAAAAGCCCTTTTTGTCACAGCTATTGGTTTTAGTGGCGACATGTCGCCGCTAAAGGTCGCCGGTATAGATCGGCCGATAGTGCCCTTTTTGTCGTCGCTATTAAACGTGTCGCCGCTAATGCTTCTGCCAGAGAAATGCCTAAAACTTCACCGGAGAAGATACTCCAGTATTGCGATTATATCCAAAACCTCAAACAAAGATGGAAGATAAAGGAGCATTATATCATCATTCAAATCTCATATATTTAATCCGTACAATCAAACAAAACAAAGATGTTTTTTACATAAAACTACAAATCTCATATATTTAATCAAACCAATCTCATATATTTAATCCATTCAAATCTCCGATGACGATGAAGATGCTCCGGTGAAGATGAAGGTGCTCCGATGATGCTCCGGTGAAGATGTAGGTGCTCCGGTGATGCTCCGGTGAAGATGTAGGTGCTCCCGTGATGCTCCGGTGAAGATGAAGGTGCTCCGGTGATGCTCTGGTGAAGATGAAGGTGCTCCAACGATGCTCCGGTTAAGATGCAGGTGCTCCGGTGATGCTCTATTGAAGTGCTTTGTGTTTGTTTTGAGGAGAATGAAAAAGTTTTGAATATGAAGTGTGTGTTTGTTTAGGAAGAACACCAGCGCTTTGATCATGTATTCATCAAGGGCCAAGAGTTTGCCACTAAACCTTTCTCCATCAATTAGGAATCTGATTCCATCACTAAACACATTCCTTAAATTGTAGCCATTTATTTAGTGTTTATTTTTGTGTCTAATCCGCATATATATCACCATTGCTCTTGATTTTCTTGATTGTATATCTCTTAAATGTCAACATATATACGTGTGATTTAGTTTACCAAGATTTTTCAATACTGAGAACCTCAATCAGAGAGTAAAAAGGTGTAAGGTTCAAAATGGTGTAAAACTAAAACGAGATATACCTTGCTAGGATTCGAATTACAGGAACAAGGTTAAACTACCCACCTAAGAATGGATTCTTCTAGCGGAAACATGTGACAACATCTTTATTGCAGCACACGGATCGATCTATTACCGACGACACCAATAACGGAGACGTCGTGCAATAGCGGCGACAGTTGATGTCGTCGCTGCTATTGCACGGTGTCGCCGCTATTGGTGTCGCTAGTATTGATGCCTGTTTCTTGTAGTGCACTTGGAGAGGTAGGAGTGTCATGAACCAAAAAATCTTTAGACCGAACTTGATGATCGTTAATATCAACAACTAATTTTACAGAATGATCTTGAGGCTACAAATTTTTTTTAAAAATATTGTTATATTTATTGTGCAATAATATATATGTGTATATATCGTAGACAACAAAAGTAGGAAAATTTAAACTTACGGCCCTTTTAACATCTGACTCATCAATGAGAACCGCTACCTTTGAATCGAATGCATTGCTAAAATGTATTGTTATAGTTTGGTATAGTCTTTAGTGACTGGTAGAAATTTCCTTTATTTACATTTAGAATGAGGGGAAATAGTTCTTTTTAATTGGTTGTGATAGGCGATCACCAATGGCTGTTGTTTGACACTCTCCCATTAGTCTGGGTATTTACGATTTTTCCCCCAATTCAAAATTACGAGTTTGCCCCATGTTCAAAGTTAGAATTTTGCCCCTGGTTAAAAATTAAAATATTACCATCGCTTTAGCTTTTGGCAAATAACGATTTTACCTCATCCCAAAATTACAATTTTGCCTCTAGTTAAAAATTAAAGTATTGTTATCGTCTTACTTTTTTTAAAGGTGTGTGAGGGAATAGTGTCAGGCTGCTGCATGACACTCTCCCATTAGCCCGGGTATGTTACGATTTTATCCCCAGTTAAAAATTACGAATTTGTCCCTATTAAAAAAATACAGTTTTGCCCTGGTTCAAAATTACAATATTGTCATCGCTTTAGCATTTAGCAAATTACGATTTTACCTCCGGTCAAAAAATACAATTTTGCCCTCAGTTCAAAATTACAGTATTGCTACCGTTTTAGTTTTTTTAGCAAAACTATAGAATTGTTTTGTTTTAATTGGTTGACTCGATTTATTTTTTTCATGTCAAAGAGCTGCCTAACACTCACTCATTAATCCTAACAAATTACTGTTTTGCCCCAAGCTTAAAATTACGGTTTTACCATCATTTTAGTTTTTTTTTCTAACAAAACTATAATAATATTTTTTTAATTGGTTAAGAAATATTTGGGCTACCACTCCAAACACGGAGAGTGCATCAACTAGCTATTGACATTATGAGAAAGCCATAAATGGTAACATATATTTAAAACCCAACTAAACCATATCAAATTTGCAGTATATAAAATTGCATAATGTAAAGAAACCAGATAAAAAAATCATTGTATTTTTCAATGCTCATAAATAAATGTATTTTATTGAGGTGAAATTATGCATCAGCAATGGCATGCATGCATCCATACTTGGATGTAATACATGTACCTTTGCTGCTGTGAAGGCTCATGTATAAAGCCTGCTACCCCACATTTTTTAATTGGTATTTAATTTCTTTTATCCCAAAAAAAACGATTATTTCTTCGGATGTTTTACACGTCTATGAATATGTCAAACAAATATTCACGTCTGATATACGGCACAAATCCATTTGTTTCTCTTCTTTTGCTCACGTATTCGAGCTTATTCTCATCACCTTCGGGTAAATATTATGGCGTACACGATTAACCACTCGTGTATATCATTTGATCACGTATATCATAAGTAAACCGTATGTTAGTACATATGCAAAAAAAAAAAAAAAACTTGTGTGCATTGTGCCCGTTTTATTGCTATTGAATGCACTAAGCTAAGACGCATATAAACCCAGACTAATAACCCATTTTAACACACATACAAAGCTATTGTTATGCATACTTAGGGGCTCTTTAACAACTTCTGAATGGTTAAGTGCTGAACCAGTAAGAGATCTGAATCATTAAGTACTGAATCAATAAGAGATCTGAACCATTAATAGTCAGTATAATACTTAATCATTCAAAGGCAAATGTATGACCCAATTCAGGTTAGAGGTCTTAACCATTGAGACTCAGTATAATGTTTAACCATTCAGAGGCAAATGTCTGAACCATTCAGACATCTGCTCACAAAACAAACAGTCTGAACCATTAAGTGCTGAACCAGTAAAAGGTCTGAACCATTAAGAGACTCATTAAGAGGTAAACAAACGGCCCCTTATTTTCTATTGATGGCGATAATAAAAACATACCTGAGATCTTTATAGTCACAAGAATAGCAATATGTGGATGTTTTCAATGATGAACCATGTGAGTGGTGTTATGAAACATTTTTGTTATGTTCGAAAATCATAGCACAATTGGTGCCACACCGTACCTACAATTTCTTATGACACCCAAGGCCTTCATTCAGTTGGTGCTCGCTTACATAGGGTTGAATCTTTTTGACCTTTTTTAATTTGTTCTCATACATAAACCCAGAGAATTGGCTACTACATCATACAAAGATGCAGGACCGGTGGCCAAACGTTCTATTTGCACTTTTATCACTTGATGACAATTAACAACATGCACAGCAAACCAACCACCTAATACATTTTCAACAGATTTTCACGGAACATGTTTGCATGCAACCACAATACACTTCTAGTAGTTTATACATGTCGCTGCTATTAACTAGGTTAAAACCCAGCGGTTGGATCGAGATCGATAAGGAATGAGTGGCTGGGGTTTAATCTCAAACATCGTGTTCCGGATCGACCAACATGTCGCCGCTATTGGTGTTGCCGCTATTACTCAACATTCTTGTCGTGACAGTTGTATTTTCTTGCTTTTTGTTAACCTGAAAGCATCTAATAGTTTCCACCTTGTTAGTTTAGTGATATATGATAATAGGGCATTGTTATCATACCGTATTTGTTTGTAGTACATCTTTCCTAATAAATAGATGCCCTTGAAGAAGCTCGAAAGGATAACTTTATTGAGAGTTTATACATTGAAATAATTCAATGACATAAACACCTATTAAAATGCTTACTCCGGATCATGTCCCACCATGCTTCTTTTGGTATTGTGATACCAATGTCATACTATATGCCCGCCGTGGGGTGGGCGGGGAGGACCACCGGCCAGGGTCTGATATTTCGAATGACACTTTATTTTATGAAAAACCCGGTATGCATATATAAAATATATTTTTAATAGGGTATACCCATACAAACACCAACATAGCCCCACTTACAAACCTATTCTTATGATTTAGATTAGTTATAAGCCCGTTGGCATTAGGTTTAGACCTTTAGTGAGCCCAATACTCAATTTCGTTAAGGCGTAAGGGCACGTTTTTTCGAACTCAAATAGGGTACACGAATTCTCAGGGCCGGCCTATTGTTAAAATCAAACAATAAATTAATAGGTTCATAACAAGTTCTAGACGCGATCAGCTTACATAAGGTGGGGATATTTGACCATTTGCCATTAATAATAGATTCAACGTAAATTGTTCATAGTGATGCTTACAAAAAAAGTTAAACCTGAAGTTGTGATTATAAATCTATCTTACAAGGAAAGGAATATGTCATGTAATAATCGATAGTGTTATGTATTGTTTTCCCCATATTTCTATTGTATTATATGGAAATCAACAAAGAAAATATATAAAAATTATTTAATTGATGAGAGATTTTATCATTATTTAACTTCAATCTTTGTATTTATTTATTCAAAAAGTATATATTATTTTACGTATTTATTGTTAAAAATGAGAACATTCACATCCCATATTCATCATCCTCTCTCATGTCTTTAAAAAAATTTAAAAGTCTTCTAAAAACTCACCCATCCCTTATTTTTCTACCCCAACCCTAAACTTAAAAAAAAAACCCTACTGTAACTTTTGATATACGAAAAGCTACTATTCTTCCCCTATCAAATTATTGTGAGTGTATTAAAACGATAAAAATAATAAAATTAGCTTTTATAAGTAAGATAAAGAAAAAAAAATCAGTTATGGGATATGGGAGATTTTGTAAAATGAGAGATAAATTTAGAAAAATTAATTAAATTATATGGTTTGAGATAGTTGATAGGATGTGAATGCTCAACGGTATCTTAGTTTTACGATCGAAAAACTCCAACATACTGATGAAAGATGGTATACAACAATAGATTCATGTATAATATATAGAACCTAATATATGCATGACCTATACAATAAATACTAATAGAACTAAAGTCTCTTAGGTTCGTAAAAGACGATATGCAACAACTCTATTGTTCACAGAATTCATGATGAGTACACGCGTTTGAAAACTAGTTTCAAATTTTAAACTTTAATCATTTATAACTCTGCTGTGTCCTTGAGAAGAGAAAAGTATACATTTAATTCAAAACAAACATATACAAACATTTTGATGTTTAATGTTACGAACCCTTTCTGGTTAGAAGAAATTGTAATGAGAAATTAAAAAGGGCGGCCAGCACAGCAGAGCAATAGCAGCACAAAATTAATTGAAAAGATGTACAAAGTATAGGGGGTAGGGCAGAGAAAGGACAAAACTTGAAGGGTCATAGCTTCAAAGGTCATTCATTATACATTATTTTATGGTCATCTTTGGAAAGCAGGACAAGCTCACTCTACAAACCAACAAAACACCATTCTTGGGTCCCATCCAAACTACCGTCCATCATTTCGTCATCCCTACCATATTATTTCATATCCTCAAAAGAAAGAAAAAAGTTCTTCATTTATTTAAGAACAAGTAAATAGGAAGGGTGTGTTCTTGTGGTACAGAATGAGATCAAATACATTGTAAAAATTTTAAAAATCAACATATAATTGACAAGTGTTTATCAATAAAATATTAGTTTAGGGGTAATTTGGACTTTTTGACCCTCTTTATTTATAGCTAATAAAAAATGATTATTAAAATACCCCTTAATTCATGCAAATTTAATTCAAATTAAAGTTTGATTTTTTTAACATATCGATAATTTCGTAACTCTTCATGATCTAACAAACCTGTAGCACCATCAAAAAATACAATTAGCACTACACTATATAATTAACATAATATTCTCAATCGTTCTCCATTATTAACATAAATGACATTAGCAGAACATCCTCAATCATTCTCCATTATCAGCACATCCGATGTGCTGATTGTAACTAGTTTTGGTTTTCAGATTTAACATAGATGTGCTGATTATATCTATTTTTGGTGTTTTATTTGTATTTTATTGTAATTAACACATCATCAGCACACACCCATGTACTATGTCAGCACATCAGCAAACAACTCATCTATCACTCATCTACGGTAATTAACACTTTAACAGCACCAAACCAACATTAAACTCATCAGAAAAACACCTTACAGACCACCGAAAATTCCTAATATATCAAATATTACAAAACCCTATGGTAATTAACAATTTATCAGCACAAAACCCACAATCTGACGAAGCACAAAAACCCTCAAACATTATACACCCATACAAAAACGCATTATAGAAGACTTTACCTACCAAATATTTAGTGATGATGTTGATTGTTGAATATCGCTGGACGTTCGCTTCGAGGTTGAACGCACAACAGCTTGTTAGTATTCAATCTATTGTTCGTCTTCAGGTTAGCACTGTTTGTACAGAATCTCAACTCCTTGTGCTACCTTGTAGGTCCCCGTGTCCGGATACGGATCTAACCGCCTACTTCCTTGTATACGAACCGATCTTGTTGTGCGGAATCCAACAAGATCAGCAAACCGAGATAGAGACGAAAACAAGTAAAAATAACACACGCGGTATCAACGATTAACACATCTTGTATTAAACGCGGAATCAGTTACAGAACAATGTTTACAAACGTAATATGTAAACTCTCTCAACCTCTCGTGTGCTCTCTGTGTTTACAGTATGCTCTCACACTTGTCTAGTGTTCATCTCCAGCTTAAATGAACACACTGCATGGGTTTATATACCCAGCACTAGATCATCTGGTCGAAGGATCAGGATTACTGATCGAGACATCATCTTTCGATCATACAGCCATCGAAGGATCCACATATACCTCGAAGGATGATATCCTTCGAGGTCCATCCATATCCATCGAAGGATTATCCTTCGAGCTCATCCTTCGACACCCACCGAATCCTTGTTCGCTCTTTACACACCCACCCACCACCGAAAACAAGTGTTTTCGATATATATATGATCTGCACATGTTGTGCGATTGGACTTGGCCCATGTGGGTAATAAAAGCCCAACATTGAGTTAATTGGCCCACAAATAAATCTGATTGGTCCAAACTTGTACGTGCATGAATTCAGAATTCAAGTTGTAAAGAGTAGTCAACAAGTGACATCATCATGACATCATCATGATGATGTCATGATGATGTGGCAGCGGGAACCGGCTCGCGGCGCTCCGTGCTTCGCGTGACGAACTCTGGGACGCACGACGGAGGAATGTCGTGACGTCGGGCTTGAGCCGAACCTAACCGGGTCGAACCGAACCGAGTTGAACCGAACCAAGTCGCGTCCACATAATATGTATCAACAAACTCCCCCTTGGACGCTACTCGTGAGGTTCAACTTCCATGTCTTCTAAGTCGGAGGATCTTCAAAGTCTTCACGTATTGAAAGTAGAAAGTGTATCAACAAACTCCCCGTTTCATGTAGGAAGTGTGTTGACAAACTCCCCCTTAACATAAGCTCCCCCTTGAGTTATGCTCGTGAACGACTTGATCTTTATAGCTTGAGATCCTTGTGGTATTGATGATGGTCAGCGGCAACTCGATCATCTTCATCACTTGAGTGCCTTCACGTCGTGTCTTCATTCCGAAGCTTGTCAACGAACATGTTCTCCTTGCCTTTAGAATCTGCACATGCAAGAAATCTAAACGCGTAATGAGAACAACTGCTTGGAATATAGTAAGCAAACAACACACATGTGACCATTGTTCAATCAAACACCGTCCGACAGTTTGAAAGTTCAATAAAATTTATCAATTTCAGTTTTTTTTTTTTTTTTTTTTTTTTTTTTTTTAACTTTCAAAACTTGCAAATTTCGACCGTTTATGAAGATTTAGTCGTTTCGGTTTTCGTTCAGGTTTCAGGTAACGAAGACTTGAGCTCCAACATCGTACGATCGAAAATAAAAAATAGAAATAAAATCTTTTTGACTTTTATAAAGTTTATATTAAAACAGATTTTAGGTGTGTTTTAATATTTGAAATGTAAAGACTGAAAGCAGTAAATAAATATATACAAAGATGCAGAAAATGAAAGCATTAAATAAATATTTACAGACAATCTTTTTGCGAGTTTCGAGGGTAAGAGAATCATATCAGTGTACGGTCATGCCAAAACGTTCTTGTTGTTCTTTTAGTTAACATTAAGATAGGCATCCTATAAAGATTATCGGTATTGTTGTCCACATAAACTCAACTTATCATTTGTAATCATGGCGAGGGGATACGTTAAGGTATGATTTATACTTACCGAGCGGTGTTCATCCACATCACGACACATTCCCGTATCAAGGTATGCACGAGGGTTCATCTTACCGATGAGTATACCGATTATCATCTGTTTGACCGTATATGATGTGAGATTCTCACTTATTTTGATTTGAAAACAAGTCCTATGTGATATAGTCACTTATTGATGAGGAACTTGGTTTTCGTATGCATGAGGGCACAGGAGCAAGTCCGTGAACAGGTCAGTACTTTCGTACAGCAGAGAGACGAACTTGACTCCCGGATAAATAATTTGTGATATATTATCACTTATTTTGTTTGGACATGTGATTGTTTATCACTTATTGAGGTCGAATGCAGTATGTACACGTATGTATGGTATCATGGAAGATCTAGACTTGCGTCCCCGTTATTTTTCAGAAAAAGAAACAACCATGATACCCAGATGATAAGCAGCATAAAGACCGAATATCTCAGAACCTCGGCAATCTATCAAACGAAATTTCGGTACTAAGACCATATCCCAATGAATGGTTCCCACCCAGTCTTCAGTCAATTTAAGTTTATATCACCCTGCACACTTTAAAATGATTGTGAGCCTACCGATACATCTTATATAGAGCTGCTTATCGTTTTTCATTTAAGGTTTAAAGAGGTTTAGACAGACCACTGATGTACTATCATTTTCTCTTTTGCTCGCCAGGAAACTCATTTTTGTTTTTCTATTGTTTTTGAGTTTTTGAAATTTTTCAATGTTTTTGGATTTTCAAATTTTGGATTTACTCCCCCTAAAATCAACAAACTAAGATAAATTTAAAACACAAAGGTATTTACAAAAATGATTTTCCGATGTTAGTTTTACTCATGTTTTACCTCAATGCCGTTTACCAAAATTAATTTTTAATCTGAAAAGATTTATCGAATTTTGGGAAAATCAGTTGGCATGTCGGTAAGCGGTGCAGACCAAGACAGCATTGTCTGGCCAAAGAGTGTTGTACGAGATAATACAAATTCATAAAGCAGCTTAAATATCGACAAGTAAAGGAGAGATTAGAAGTTCAAAACCGTATCCTGCAACTGTTTCGTGCATTGCAAGGAATCTGAGTGCTCTCCCAGACTGGATATCCACCCGATGTGGATTTCAAAGTCGATTTTGTAGCTACTGAGAAATCTCTTCACAGCAACAAGATCATAGACCTCTGGGTCCGGCTGGTTTTCCAAAATTGCACCAGCGAAGGTCTTTATCTTTCTCTTGAGAAATAGTGTGCGGTTGTTCAACCCATGCCAAGGCATCCGCACACCCGGTTGGTTTGATCAACAAACACATTTTCTTCAAACACACCGTGGAGAAAAGTACACTGCACGTTCATCTTGTTGGATTTGAACTTCAAACGTGCTGCATGCGCGTACTTTTCATTGAATCGATCATGTTGACCCGATCAAAAACCATAACAACCACATTTTGGCACATATCTCATCATGTCGAATTTTTCAACTTCATTCAACAACATTCTTTCACCATCATTCCTTCATCGGAATGTTTGTCTTCTTATCTTTTTCTTTTCTTTTCTCATTTCTCTCCATCAAAGGCAACAACTCCTAGATATAATGATGTTTCGGAGTCTTATGTCGCCGATCTTGTGCATGGACGCTCCACTATCAACAATCCTAAGACTATCAATAGTTCCTCCTGGAACATCCTGCACACTCATTCAGAGATTAGTTGGAGAGGGGGACCCAAGCCTTCACAGACTTGGGTCGTCCGTCATCATCGAGGATTGTGACATCCATTTCCCGATGATTCGGAATTGATCTAGCTCCCCCTGAAACAGTTACTGGTTTTGGTTTCCAAATCTGTTTTTGTTTTTCATTTTTAATTTCTAACTTAACAGACTGTGTTTGGACAACCTCCGGTTTTAAAATCTTTTCAACATTTTTCCGTTGTTTCTTTCTCTGTTTCACTTCTTGTTGTTTAACAAGACGAGGGTACTGTTTTGGTGAAACAGATCTTTTATGGTAACTGTTACCATGGAGG
>JARYGA010026990.1:0-63174 GCA_030545235.1 Helianthus tuberosus | reverse complement strand
TAGTTGCAAGTGGCACACTTGGGATGAACCCCAGTGTACGACTTCTTGGTGTTGTCTGGGGCAGGAGGGTTAGCAGCAGCAGGCACAATAGCATTGCCAGTAGGGTTTACATTTTCAGCAGGGACAATTGCATTGCAGCCAGAGTTTTGAGACTTTCGTTTCTTGTTCTTGCTGCCACTGGGCTGCTAGGTAATCTGGTTAGCAGGTTTTGAGGAACCAGAGTTTCCAAGCTGTTTATCACGAACGCGGTTATTGTTCAAACTTGCTGCAAGACGGTAAACTTCTTCAATGGATCAGAGCAGAGATGCTTCAATGGCATCACGCATAGCAGGAGGTAACCCATGAATATACTTGGTGATCATGCGTTTAGGAGTAAACACCAAGTGAGGCACAATGATGCGGAGTTGCTTAAAGCAGGTAGTATAAGACAGATTGCCATCCCCAACTTGTTTCAGATGCCAGAATTCGTCCTCAAGTTTCTGTTGCTCATGCGGAGGGCAGAATTCAAGCATTATCATCTCCCTAAACCTAGCCCAAGGTAAAGCATAAGCTTCTTCATTTGAGCGGATGTTTCTCTCATTCGTCCACCACTCTAGAGCTCTTCCTTGAAACTCACCAGTTGTACTCCTACTCTTTAAATGTTCAGGGCATTCACTGTTGATGAAAGTAACCTCGATACTGTCGAACCACTCCAGTATTGCAATCACTCCATCACTGCCCATGAAAGGCTTAGGGTTGCAAGAGAGAAAGTGTTTGTAGTTGAAGCTCACATGCTTAGGTTTGTCTGCTTTAGAATCAACAGAGGAGGGAGGAGTGTTTGATCCCTGGATTTTAGTGACAATCTTGGGAACAAAGCGTGCAATCTGGACGGCCATAAAAGACATCATCTTTTTCTGAGTATTGGCCCTTGACTTCTTGCATGGGTTGTTAAGGCGACTCGACGACATCTAAAGATTCAACAAAGAATCGGGTAAGACTCGGTCACAATGTTTTGTTTAGATAGTCATAGTTTCACGGACATGTAACAATAAGTTTCACATGATTGCATAAAAGGCTCAAGTTGTTTCACACCAGACGTTCAATATGTTTAGTTAAGTTGTTTCCTATAGCGTAACACGTTCAGCATGTTTCATATAGTTCAATCAAGTTGTTTCACATAGCATAGCGTTCAATTATGTTTTCCACAGTTTAATCAAGACTCCCACGTAGTATAATATAATGAATAAAGCATCATAAATTTAGTTCTATCCTGAGAGATTATTGTTATTGTTTTAGATTGCGGAGATACGTGCAATTCGTGTAAAAGTTTCGAAACGAACAAAGTATCAAGTGTTAAACCACATGTAAAACGAGTTAACATAAAAAGATAGGCTCATAAAACATAGGATTGTTTCGGGTAATCGAACCCCTTTTGAATGAAGATAGTGTGCCTTGGCTTACTTAGACAAATACGTCATCGATGTTAGGCCTACGATATTTGTCCTTTCGGTCACTACACGTCCTTAATTGATTGGAATATTCGAGACTTTGGCGAGACTGAAAATCAAAGAGTGGGACTAGTTATCAAGATGTGAGTTTCACCTCTAACTTGGTAACATCGTACCCTAATAGTGTCGGTACTTATCAAAAGATAAGACCTACTAGATTATGATATGGAAACTTCCCTTCAAGGTTTGGATGTCACTCCTGACTTGAAGGTAAATCTCGTGCAAAATATTAAAACTATTGAGCGAAAGTCGTCATCAAAGGCGGGAATCACCCCTATTTTGATGAGTCGTTTCGAGATTGTTTTCAAGCGTCCAAGTGTGTATTGTGTTAGCCTTAGGAAATGCATGTAAGTTTAACAGGATAGTATTGCTAGGAAGCATGTACGGTAGAATGCATAAGTCTTAAACAACAAATAAGAGTCAAGTTCCTAGAATTATAGACTAGTGCAAAGCATTCTTACGTTTCCTAATTCCCTATAGTTATGGCTCTGATACCAATCTGACACACCCCAACCGATGGCGGAAACATCGGGGCACGGCACTAAGCGATTCAGATTGCTCAAGAGATTCCACAACTCTATTAGTTTCAATATAAATTAATTCAAGATTCCATAAAAAATTTTAAAAACATCTACCATGTTTCACAATACCAAAAAATGTACCAAAGTATCATAATAAATCAAACATTTCCCAAAATTTGCCTAATTAACTAGAATGAGTTTCTAAGCATCATCCTAGCTTGTTTCTTGATTTCCTCAGCTACTATCAACCTGCAACATGTATTAAAATACTATCAACAAAATGTTGGCGAGCATACAAGTTTGAATACATAGCATAATAGTTTAAAAAACTCATATCCAACATAAAACATATACTAAGTTTCACCATGCTAGTTTACGCAGTCCAAGTGATAGCCCAAGTTTCTAATGCGTTAAGTGCATTTCCCAAAGACTAACGGGAGGTTATATGTCTCCTCCTAACAATACCCCAAAGACTAACGGGGAGGTGCATTATCCCTATAGCGCTACCACTGTTAAGGCGGAACTACACACAAGGAATAAACGTTCACTTAGCATAAAAGTCTCAAGTTTCACAAGTATCATGTTTACTTGATAGAGTATGTTTCAAATAAGTTTCAAGTTTCAAGTGTCAAGTGTCTCGATATAGAATACATGTTGTATCGCAAAAGTGTTTAAAACAAAAAGGGATCGAGTATACACACAGTGGGTGCTTAGACCAAACACTGCTAAGATTGGATCGAAGGGAGCGCTGGATCAGCCTGCGTGCGGGGAACAGAGCATAAGTCCTCTAAGAGCTGGCCCGATTTGGGAACAGAGTGTCGAATGGTGCAAAAATCGAGTAAAAGTGTCTGACAGTATACCTGAGCGGATGGTCATCGGACGGATAACCATTTGAACGGATGGCCATTCGAACAGTGGGTAAAGTTTGCGAACTGTTCAAGTTTCAAACGTTGTGATCATAGTGTCCTCTAAAACAAACAAGTGTTATCATAATCAGATCATCTGGACTAATGGTCATCCGATCGGATGACCATTCGGACAGATGGTCAGTGAGTGAGGTTTCTGTGAAATTGGCTAAGTTTCGAGTTAACGAGGACGATGTAACGATGCGGTAAACAATGGAAACGTACCAACCCAGCTCGTTTGGTCGGCTGGCAACCACCCCTTCTCGAACCAACGAACTGTTTCTGGTGTGTTTCATGTTTAGACTCGTCAAACTGTCCGTTTTCCGGTGAAAATCAGTTTTCAAGCCAGCTTTTGACTAAGGAGCGAGTCAATAGCCTGTTTGAGTCCGATTCCACTACTGTTTGTATAAATGTTTAAGAAAAATCTGAAAATCAGTTATAAAACGTGATGTTCCTCATATCTGATCCGGAAACAAGTTCATTCCATCAGATCTGAGGTAAAAGTGTGAGTTTTCTTTAGATTTTGTTTAAAAGATGTGAAAATCTGTTAGGTCTTAGGCCGATCTTGGTCACATGGTGCTCCACAATAATTTGTACCAACATCTGAGGAGGAATCACCTTCAAGAGGCCCAAATCAGTTGATTTTCATGAAAAAGTTGAAGTGTTCGTGTGATTTTCATGAAGAATCTTGTGTAGAAGTGTTGAATGATGAAAGTTGTACAAGAATCGGGGAAGAATACTTACGAGTTTGCCTTGAATCTTGATTAAAGTGCTTGAGAGTGCGTGTGGTCGGATGGCAGAGAGTGAAAGTGTGAAATGAGAGCACAAGGGGTGTATTTATTGGTGATAGTGACAAGTAGGTCGATGGAGAGGTGCAAGGGGTGGGATGGCTATCCGGTCGAATGGTCATCCGATCAGATGTCCATTCGGACAGCCGAGACCCGTTTGCTAGTTTTCCAACCTTGGTTCGTTTTGCGAGCTAGATTAAGCGTTGCATTGCGTATTCTTGTGAGTAACCATCACAATGGTATAATTATATATTTATCACAAAATTTTACGTGTTTCAAGTTGTGTTCAAGCTAGTTTATCATACAGTAAGTACCAGTTTCTCGTTCAACAAGTATCCATAAAGTATCAAAGTTTCTCGTTCCATAAGTATCAAGTATCAAAGTTTCTAGTTCAATAAGTATCAAAGTTTAACAAGTGTCAGTTTCTAGATTTGAGTTTCAAAGTATCACAAGAGTCAAGATTCAATGTATCACAAAAGAATCAAGATTCAAAGTGTCACAAAAGCCTCATAGAGTAAAAGTTTCACATAGATTAAACGTTTCGCGTAGTTAAACATAATTAAGACTTAATTAGTATCGAGACTTGCCGAAAGATGAAGATTTTGAAACGCAGGGCATTACAGATCGGGTGGCGGGGTAGCAATAGGGATGGTATCAAAACAGTTATCGGTCGCATCCACGTGTAACCCGGCTCGGTGGATGTCAGTGGAAGATGTGTCGTCCATAACATCTGAAGAAGAAATGTCGATGACTGAGACAACGGGTGAAGACACCTCCAGAATAGCTATGTCCAGAACCTCTCCGTCGTCGATCTCATCATCAGGATGATCGACATGAATGATAGGAATGTCGACCTCGTCATCAGAGACGACAATGTCTCCAGGAACAGCGGCTAATGGAACGACATCTAATGGTATGTAATCGACGATATGAGCTCCGTTGGGGTGGCCGATAATGACGAACTGGTTTAGCTGGGGTCCCACAGCTAAAACGTCATCCACTAAAGACTCTCCATCATGAACATGGTCGGGCAGTGCGAAAGGCTGGAAGTCATCCATGTCCTCGTCATCAGATGAGACAATCTCGACAAAAGGCTCGTCATCGAAAGATATATCCATGTGGGCATGGTCATCGTACACTCCATTACTAGCTGAGGTGGTCATGGCAATCCTGTCAAATAATCTGTATACATATATGCATATATATCAATGAATAATACTATTACTTAGTATATACAGGCAAGTAAAGGCAACATATCACATGCATTCACGTTGTTCCTACGTGGGTCAGTTCTAGTTCGGCAAGTCTACCCCCATATAGACTATACCATCAACTAATGTCCTTGCTCGTTTTTCTTTTGAAAAAAAAATGTTTGGTTCATGGATCTTGGCGTTCTATAAATGTAATGTAAAACATTTTGTTTGTTGTAAAAATGTTTTGTTAGGTCCGGAATCTTCTCCGTTTCGATTGCGAACCGACCGTTCGAAGTGCGGAATCCTTGAACGATCGTGACCGAACACACGAACAGTAATTCTAACTGTGATTCGATTGAAGATTTGATAGCGTACAAGAACCGTGAATCACGTACACAGCACTTTCTCTCTCTAGTTTCTTTCTCTAGAACTAGAGCTCTCCAAAGTGCAAATGTGTAAAGGTGTCAAAAGTCCTAAATCTAAACCCTAAGACTTCTTTATATAGGCCATGGCTTATAAGGGATTTCCCCTTATTTACAATATTGCCACCTAGCCTTTTCTATCTAATATTACAATGTAAGCCTAAACTTAAACTATTTCTGCTACGGTCTTGAGATGACGGAGGCGATAGACATACTGCACTAACAGACTCCCCCTTGGATATTGCCGCAGTCAATCTCAAACATTCAGACTCATAGCTTCTTTTCTTTCTCTCTCTTTAGCTCGAACAGAATCCCCGTGGATCTGTCTTCAGCTCCAGCTCCCCCTTTCGGTAAACTCTTCAGGCTCCCCCTTTCATCAAGCTTCCGTGCTTTTGGGATCGACACCTGGCTTTCCGGTTACAAGCTCTTCTGGGAAAAGTATCCTGGCTCCTATGCACGCTTCCCCTTGCGTTGAGCTCGTCTTCAGACTCCCCCTTAGACACTGCTGTCGGGATCGTAGTCTGGTACAACATCTGCAATACTCAAACGTTTATAAGTAACAATGTTTTGAACTTCTAGGATTGAAAACCTGGCTCTCTCAACTTTTGCTAAAATATTTTACAATGAAAGCATTTTCGATTGTCCAGGTATCGTAACCTGGCTCCATCAAACTTTCTAAATCAAGATCCTGGGACTAAGATATAATAATATGAATATATCCAGGAATACTTGATACTCTCCCCCTATCAACAATCTTCAAAAATTTTGCAGTTTCAACGAACCGGATCGGAAACTAGCCCTTTTACAGATTTTAACAATATAAGCATCTAACTCCCTCACAGTTAATCATCCAAGTCCAAATTAATGACCTTGGAGATATCACAAACTGTTTTGATTTTTGATTTTAAAAACTTCAAGTTTCAAATTAATGAACTTGTTTTATTTTCAGAAACACAATCAGCATACTTAGATTTTGAAACTCAGCTTCAGACATCGGTTGTCGAAAATAAAGCAGAATCAAAAATCTTTTTGTATTTTCTGAAAACATAAAGCAGTAAAGAAATATTTACAAACATATTTACAGACAATATTTTTGTTTGAGTATGCGTCAGAGGATCATATCAGTTTTTGACAAGTCACAAGTACCGTTGAGCTTTAAAACACTTTAAGAATTAAACAATTCACTTAGATTGTCGATATACTGATCCACTTAAATTTTCATACAAATTTCAACTGATTCAGGATACGAATTAGGTGAATTAAGAACTTAAACCCATTCATGTGTCCCACCTCTTGAATATACTCCCGTATCCAGAATCCCAATAATCAGTCTTACAGGTGAGTATACTACAATGATATCTGTACATAAATTAGGTATGCGAGGGCCGAGGGATCTCAGATCGATACTTCCGTATACGCAGAGAGATGTCAGCTTCGACTTTACGGAATGTCCCCTTTTAGAGGATCTTTTAGCTACAACAGCAGCGACTATCAATTTTATTGTTTCATCGGCATGCTGAGGGTTTATGCTATGTTTCAAGCATTTGCAGAAAGTATTATCCAAGGACTAGGTCAGAACTACCGTTCAGCAGAAGTCCCGGAATAATACCCCAGACATCATTGAGTATAAAAACCTAGTATATCAGATTATGAGACCTTTCAAACGAGATTTCAGGGGTTACCTATATATCCAAGTAGTGTTCCCCACGAAATAAGCATGTTTGAATTTAAGTTTATATCCCGAAAAAGTTTAATAAATGTATAAAAACCTATCGGCATATCATCAGTGAGACTGTTTAACGCTATATAATCAATACATTTCTTTAGCATACTGTAACTGTCTACTGATGTACTATCATTTCCTCTTTTTACACAAAAACTCAATTTTGAATTTTATCATGTTTTTGACATTTTCAAATTTTCTAATGTTTTTGGATTTTCTGACAATTTCTTACTCCCCCTAAAATGCAAAACCATTTAAAGAAAAATTGACAAACCAATGTTGATAGCTTTGTCTCGCCATCCATTTTCTGCTTCACATGCACTGATTTACAGAAAAATATAATGTACCCCCATGATTTACAACCCATTGATTTTCGACAGTTTGAAAACCGTTTTTCAATCTTGTGAAAGTAATCATGTTTGTTCAGCCGTGAGGGTTTCGGCGTATTCAATCAACACTCCCCCTTACAACAAACTATTTCCCATAATGATTTCAAAACACTTAAGTTTGTTTTAATCAGAATGGTTTTTCCGGAAAAATTAGTTTGTTTACCCATCACTTGTGGGTTCGGGGTCATCTCATCACCTTGTTCTCTTTTAACCCTTTTAAAAATTTAACATTATTAGGTCAAACACCACTATCACTTGTAGAAAATCAAGTACAACTTAATGTCCTTGATTATCCACTTGTAAGACGAAATATCACAGTTACCATCCTGTGAATTTCTCAAGAATGATGCCGATACCTGCTTCACACTTACCAACCTGGAAGCTCCGGTAAGTCAGGAATTCAACCAACAGATTTATGTACCCAAGCCTGACCAGTCTTGGGTGTGTTTTGAACATTTCTCTTTTCTTCATAAAATTCTTTTGCCCCTTTTACCTTTCCATCAGCCATCTTGCTAAAAATATGTTTAACATTGCTATTAAACATTTTTCCAGCATCAACACCTTTTGATTTTAGGTTTGCGGCACGTAATGGTGGAAAGTTCTCATCATTCATTAATGGAACTGTCTCTTCCTTTTTTACCTCAACTTGTGGCTCATCTGATTTTGTGGAATCAGATTCATTGCCCGAACTTGGCTTGTCTGACTTGGATGAGCCAGATTCATCGCCAATAACTTTCTTTTTCTTCTTGTTTGTCCTCAGATTTGCATCTGAAGAATTCGATTTTCTTGACTTTGCCGTCGAGTGAATCGATTCATCAGAACTTTTATTCGAACCAACAGGTGATCCTGAAGACAAAATCTTTTCCAAATACTCTCTCGCCTTCTTCCTCTTCTTCCTCAATCTGTCTCTCTGCCCCTGTGAAAGCTTTACTTTCTTATCTTCCACTTTCTGTTCTTTGGGCTTGACAGTGACTGGTTTCTTTACCGTTCTCTGAGATTCAACCCTCGATCTTCCCATCAATCTCCTTGGGCAATCTCTGGCAATATGACCTCTGATTTGACAATTATAGCATTTTCTTGTCTCATAATTCCAATTCTGACAGTTAACAGCAATGTGTCCTCTAACACCACAGGTGTAGCACACTCTGTTATCGTACCATCCACTTCTGTCAGTCCAAACCTTCAGATCATAACATTGTTTGGCTTGGTGATAATCATTTCTCCTCTTCAATGTTGGATTTGTCTTTTGAGCACTGTGGTCAAACCTGCACCACTTATTACCATCAATTTGTGAATTTTCATTTACAATTTTTTGTGATTTTTTATAATGATTGGATGACTGAACTGATGGGCTTTTATTTTCATTTTTAAAATTTTTCGAATTTTTAACTTTTTGTTTCTGTTCTACACTCTTCTTAACAGGTTTTTGTTTAGAACATTCACCTGTTTCAGTAGATTGCAAAACAGTATTTTTTAATTTTTCTTGTAAATCTAAAAATATTTTTCTTTTCTTTTCCTTTTCTAATTCATCATCAGCTGTGTCATCACAATCTTCAATTTTGACTTTGTCAAAATTTGTGACTTTGTCACTTATTGGAACAGAATTGATCGGTTTTGGACAAACATATGATGCAGAAGTCACAAAACTTTTCAACTTGTTTTCTAAATCAGCAATTTTCTTTCTATTACCTTCGGCTTTATGCTCAAGTCTAATGATTTTATCAAGATGAGAATTTATTTCAATCTGTTTTTCAAGATTATTTTTACCAAAAATATCTCTCTCATCTTCTAAAATCTTTATTTGACTTTTGAAATCATTTTCTAATTTTTTAAGATTTTTGTTTTCTGATGACAAACTCTCAACATTCTTCAAAAGTTTGTCATTTTCAGATATCAATTTTTCGCAGTTCAAGCGCAACTCCAGAATCTGTTCATCATCAGCTTTCTTCCCATCTTTCAAAGCTTTGTTTTCCAATGTCAAATTCTCCACATCACTCAGGAATTTTACATTGTCTGCTCCAAGTTTATCACATTTTGAGCATTTTTCATTCATCTTTTCAACATCAGCTTCTTTCTTTGTTTCCATATTGAATGTTCCTGCACAAAAAATTTTAACAAAATCAAGAGGGTTTGCATATTCATCAATAAAACAACCTCTCTTAATATCATATTTCATGACATTTTTTGCACCAAGACATACAGAAAATCTTTTTCTCATTTCGATGATCACTTCCAAATTTATCTTTTCTAAATCCCTCTTCATCTCATTCATCAACTCTTCTTTTCTTTTTTCTTTATCAAACTTATGTGATCTGAGCTTATCGATGAATTCTCTAAAATGAAGCTTTGAGAAACTAGCATCCCTTTTTAGTTCACTTAAAAATTTTTCCCACTCTAATGGTAATGCATCAGCAAATTTTGAAATTTTTTCAGCATTTGAAACCCTTATCTCATATCTATCTAACTTATCAATCAACTCATCAAACCGTCTGTCCAATTGTTCCAAAGATTCATTTTTCATGCACAAGAAATTTTTGAATCTTTTAATCCAAAGATCCTTCTTATTTTTCTTATCAATCCAAGATCCAGAAGTCCAAACGTTTAAATTTTTAAGATTCTCGTTTTCCTGTTCATCAAACGTTTTAGCCATCTTGAATTACCTGAAAATAAACAAACAAGATTAGTTCGATTACTATCAAACAACTTGATTGTACAAATACTCGAGTGATGATCCAGATGACTTGTTTTTTAATCGAGTAGCAATGGCACTATACGACAAATTGTTATCTGAATTGTGATTTTCAACAAATTCTCACATGCAAGCTGCCAATAATCCTTCACGTGATAATCTGATTTCAATTAATAAAAGTGGCCGACAAATCCTTTAATATCTCGCATGCAAACTGATACACACTATGATCACGTGCAATGTTGATTGAAAACACAACTTCACATGTTTCACCGAATGCAGAATGATTACTTTTGACTGACAATCTGAATATGTTGACCAAGTGACTAGATCAGACAAGATGTTGTAACACGTATAGTTCTCCGTGCGTGTGACAGGGTCAACAAAAAGTCAATACGTATTATGTCATCCGTGCATGCGATTTATGCGTACGGTTAGGTCAACAATCAGTCAACGCGGATGGTCATACGCGCGGGTGGTGATCCGTGCGGTTAACATCAGGAACAACAGCAACCGTATTCAGCATTCTTCAACTTTTTCGAACACAAAAATTCGAATTTCTTCAAAACGGCTTGGAATTTTAACCTGAAAATTTGTAGAGTATTAGATCACACAGTTTCGCATAATATATCAAAAAATGAGCGAATTTGAACCGTAAAAACCCTGTCAATTTTGCAAAATTCAGATAAGAACGTGAAGAACAAGAAAAATATAAGAATTTTGACAAATCTGGATGATTTAGGCTCTGAATCTGATCAAATCTTGAACGAAATCGTGCGTTTGATCCTCGCAACCGATAACCTGCTCTGATACCACTTGTTAGGTCCGGAATCGTCTCCGTTTCGATTGCGAACCGACCGTTCGAAGTGCGGAATCCTTGAACGATCGTGACCGAACACACGAACAGTAATTCTAACTGTGATTCGATTGAAGATTTGATAGCGTACAAGAACCGTGAATCACGTACACAGCACTTTCTCTCTCTAGTTTCTCTCTCTAGAACTAGAGCTCTCCAAAGTGCAAATGTGTAAAGGTGTCAAAAGTCCTAAATCTAAACCCTAAGACTTCTTTATATAGGCCATGGCTTATAAGGGATTTCCCCTTATTTACAATATTGCCACCTAGCCTTTTCTATCTAATATTACAATGTAAGCCTAAACTTAAACTATTTCTGCTACGGTCTTGAGATGACGGAGGCGATAGACATACTGCACTAACATGTTTTCGTGAGAGAATCCTATTGATTGTAGTCTAGACTCGAGAAGGAATCCTAGTTCCTTACACGAAGCTCTGATACCAACCTGTCACACCCTGTCTTTTGCGGAAGCGTTTGTGTGTGACTTGATTAGTTTTCATTGCATTCGATCATAACAAACAACTACATGCATTAAATTAAGCGATGTTCATCCATACACAAGTTTAAAAGATTACAAAACATAAGTTGTTCAAGTTTCCACCCAACACAAATATTTAGTTAAGTTACAAAGTTTCAAAGTTCGACAAAGGACTTGTTTTTAACAAAAGATCAGTTTCATGAGGCTTTGCATTCTATATCTCATCTAAGATGAGATATATAAACCACCTCCAAAATGTGGATGACATCGAGACTTGAAAACCCTAAAAACTTGTAGACAACGCTGCACCAAGATCCATTTATCATCCTGAAATACATGTAAGTTGAAAAATCAACAAAAGTTGAGCGAGTTCATGTGTTTTATGTGTATGCGCGTCAAATGAATCTCAAAAACATTTGAAAGTTTAGTTTGTAAGTAGGTATGTAAAGCGTCTATGAACATGTTGATCATTAATGTTTTGCAAGGACATTAATACATGTGATGACATAGGAAGTACTCAACCCGAGTAGACGATTTTTAGTGTCGATTCACCTCGATTGGGACACAACAGCACTCTAAGTGGTCACCCATGGACCGTGAGTGGGGCTTGCCCGTACCCATTAGATCTAACCTTTGTTCCATGGTCCTTAAAGGATTAATGGCACTTTAGTTAACGACTATGCTCACATGATCTAATAGTTCATTCCTTACCTAAACCATACCCAAGTTGACATGTATTTCCCCCAAAAGTTGTAAACCGAAAACGTTAAAAAAGGGGGGACATGAACTCACTGGTTTGCGTTCGTAGTCGTGTACACTCAAAGATGATGTCCGCGAGTCGTGTCACTACCTACACATGTGCTATATTTTATTAGACACCTCGGTTGTGTACCGACTCTTAGTCATAATTATTTATTAGGACTTGTTTTGGAATTTGGTATACTTTGAGTTACACTTTCGGTGTGTGATGTATATATAATTTTTATAATTATATATAATCTCAATGTAGCACATTAGTTAAAATAATTATATTTTAACTTATGTTATTTCATGCAAATATTCGGGGGTTTCGTTAAAAATAATGTATTTTTAACTCGTTTTGTCATATGGTTATCATACATGTATGGTTGTAGTTTTCAAAGCCAATATACCGTTTATTGAGTATTACACATTTACACGTATTAACAAGTATAGGTATACTTGTATTATGAGCATGTTAAGTTTGTCACTTTGTATTCACATGCTTGTGTATAATACTTGTTTGAGGGTATTTTCCCAAGTGTTGGTGGTGTATGTTAGTATGTATTTGTACGTATAGAAATACGTATTTTCTTGTAATTATTAAGTATTTCATACTTAATATATATATAGAGTAGGAGTTCTGCGAAAAGTGTGTTTTTCCTAGAAAGTCTAGGAAGCGATCTGGGCCATCCGATTGGTGTTTTTAATGGCTTAGATCAAATGGATGGCATTTTCGTAATATTTGAGTTATATAATTAGAGACTTTTAATATAGTGAGGGTATTTTGGTAATTGGAAGTGTTTTAAATCAATCAAGAAACTGCCATATTAATAACCAATCCCTAAAATCATGGGATTTCCCCTCTTTCTCTCTCTCTCTCTCCCTAACCGCAACCAAAGAAGAACCAGCCATATTTCCTGCAAATATTCTTCTCCGATTGGTCATATATCGGTTCCTTCGAGGTATAAGTCGATCATGACGTTATCAGGCACGCCTTCTGTTTGACAGTTGATCAGTGTTGTTGATGTTGCTGACGGTTGTCGTTCAAACAGTAGTCGGAATCGTTGGTCGGCAGATGATGTTTCCCTATCGGTTGTTGTTTTTCATACTTGTTTCAAATTTTTTTATGTGTTTTACCATTTTAATGTTTGATGATGACAGTGTGTTGAAGACGAAGACATTGGGTTGTGTTGAAGACGAAGACACTTACAGTGTGTCCAGCAATCTGCTTGCTGTTAAAACACAGTGTCAAGAATCCTCCAGCAATCTGCTTGCTGTTAAAACACAGCGTCAAGAAATCTGCTTGCTGTTAAAACACAGTGTCAAGGAAATCTGCTTGTTGTTAAAACACAATGTCAAGCAATCTGCTTGCTGTTAAAACACAGTGTCAAGAATCCTCCAGCAATCTGCTTGCTGTTAAAACACAGTGTTAAGGAAATCTGCTAGCTGTTAAAACACAATGTCAAGAAATTTGCTTGCTGTTAAAACACAGTGTCAAGAATCCTCCAGCAATCTGCTTGCTGTTAAAACACAGCGTCAAGAAATCTGCTTGTTGTTAAAACACAACGTCAAGAAATCTGCTTGCTGTTAAAACACATCGTCAAGAAATATGCTTGCTGTTAAAACACAGCGTCTTGTATGATTTAAATTGAAACTATCATTTTGATTTAAATGGAATATTTAGTTTCCATAATTTTCTGGTTAGTTAGTTATCCTAATAAAATAATCCATAATTAAAATAATATTCAAATTATACAATTGCCCTTTTAGTTAAAATCCTTCAATGCCACATGTCGCGTTCTTATTGCTTCCTAGACTTTCTAGGAAAAACACACTTTCCGCAGGAACCCTACTCTATATATATATATATATATATATATATAGGGCCAGGATCATTTCAGAACTATAAATATTTACAGAACTCGCAGAACTCCTAATAAACAATCTTTTTATTTATATATTTTCATGTTTAGGATAATTTTATCATTTATTATGTGTATTTTTACGATTACATACATGTTAAGAGTAAATTTATCATTTTTTATATGTAGTTTTATAATTACACATATGTAAACTAGTTTTTTTACATATATGTAATTAGTTATGAAACATATATATAATTTTGACAATTAAACATATATAAACTACTTTTAACATGTATGTAATCAAAGAAATACATATAATAGATGATAAAAAGATCCTAAATACAAAAACTTATATATAAAATGATTGTTTATTAAGAGTTCTGAAAGTTCTGTAGTTATTTAGAGTTCTGAAATGAACTCAACCCTATATATATATATATATATACATATAATATTTTCCCGGAATATTTTTTCCACTAAAAATCAATATCTTGTATTCTTAAAATATATATTTTAAGATAATTTTTATAGAAAAAAATATCCGCATTTTGACTCGGTAGAATATATATATATATAGGGGACCGCTAAAATGAGAACCACCTCCACTTGTAAGAACCGTGAGAACTTATTGATCCGGGGCGAGTTGGACCAAATTTTTTTTTTTCATAAACGTAGATGCTTGTATTATAAACACATTTGCAAAAAAAATGTCGTGTGTGTAGTTTTGAACACCACAAGTTTGTGTTTACGGGTACCGTAAATTTTAAATAAAATTTACGAGTCCCGTAAACGCAAACTTTGGGTGCTCATAACTACACATCCGACATTTTTTTTGAATTTTTTTTACAAATGTGTTTATAATACATGCATCTACGTTTTTTAAAAAAAAAATTTGGTCCACCTCGCCCCGTACGGTGTAGTTCTCACGGTTCTTACAACTGGAGGTGGTTCTCATTTTAGCGGTCCCCTATATATATATATATATTAAAAATATTTTATTTTTAAGATTAAGTTAGAAAAATATAATTTTAGTTTCCACTAAAATAATATATTTTTAAAGTATTTATGAAATTATATATTTTCTTGTACTCAAAATAATATATTTTCTAGTTGACAAAATATGATATATTTGTATGATACTTGTAAAAATACATACTTTGTCGTAATACGAATTAAATTTCAGGAATATTTAAATAATTTGCCCAACGTGTCCATTGTCCGAATTGTCCAATATTTGTGTACAAACTATATATTTATTTTTTGGTAATTTTGTAATCTTTCAATTACCATTTTTGGTATTCTTTTGGGTTGGTATATTATTTTCCAAGTTCCTAATTTTAGTATGTCATTTTTATTTTTGAAAATCAACCTCCATTATTTGTAGTTTTTATAACAAAATTTATGGCAATTTTTATACTTAAAACCATGTTCCAAGATTACTTTAAATCACTTGTTAAAACATATTTTTCTAAGTGCTTAATTTTTACAAAAATGTTGCCATAGTTTCCTTTGAAAAATAGAGGTTTCCATGCTTTAAGCATATCATTTTCTTTTTCAAAAATCATCAACAATAATCAACAACTTACCATATGCCAAAAAACACATCTCTTCATGAAGTCATGAACTTGAAGTTTTATAAAAACTTGTAGTATTTTAACATGGTGATAAACATGGTCTATTAACACCAAAAACATGATTTTTACTTCTTAAAAACCATTCTTGTAAAAATCTCATCTTTACAACTTATAACTCATTTTTGGCAAAAAATCATCTTCTTAAATTTTTCATGTGTTAAACACTTCAAGGGTTCCATTTTCTCTCATAAAACAAGTTCAAGTTCTTTCAAATGCCAAATCATGCTCAAATATGAAGTAAACTTTGTTTCTTGAAACTTTGATATTTCAAATCCCTCATTTTTAAGATCTACAACTTGTAGGAACCATTTTCATCACAAAATCAAGTTTACTTTACAAGTTCATCCTTCACATAATGTAAGCTCTACATGGATCTTTCAAGATCTAACATCATACTTGCTAGATCATGTTTTAAATCATCATCTAGCAAGCTCTTATGTGGTGTTTAACACCATGCACACAAGAAATCAACAAACAAGTTCAACACATAACACAAACAACTTGTATTCTTATGATTTTTAGTTTGGTTCTTATGTTCATTATCTTGGTTTAGTGAGATCTTGAGATTTTTAGTTCTACATAACCTTTAACTACGAATACAAAATGTAAAATGGGTTCAAGATACACTTACAACTAGCACAAGGCTAAGGTAGAAAACTCGAAGAGGATGATGAAGAAAATTGATGGTTAAAAGCTCCTTTGTGAGGTCCTTCAAGATCCAAAGCTTGCAACCTTCTTGAATCACCTTAGTGCACCTTAGGATGAGCTTGGTTTAACTTGAAATTGAATCAAGGTGATGGATGGGGGTGGTGGTGTTCTTGGCCGAGCAAGAGGGAGAGGGAGAAGGGAGTGAGAGAAGTGTGTTGGTGAATGTTGGATTATGATGAGAATTGTGATCTTAATGTTAAGATAAGGTTTATTACACATTGTTCCTTAATTTCCCTCTAAAGCTTACCAAGGGTTAACCAAGAAGCATCTTTTACCAACTTAGATATTTGTCAACACCATTTAGGTGTGTGGGTCCCTTGGGGACGGTTAGCGCTAGGGGGTATGATTTGTTAAAAAATTGTTTAAGTGTATAAGATGTGAAGTAAGTGTAATATGTTAGGAGTTTTAGGTGTTTAATGGTTCTTGATGTAAAACATAATGTTTTAGACCATAACCAGCTTCATTGTTATAAAAATATAGTTAACTAGTTTGTAGGATGCTTCCAGTTCTGATCGGGTGTCCGTTTGGTTATCGGATCGCTTAAAAGTTAACATTGGTAACTTGTATGTTATATTGTGTAACTATGCAACGTTAATGTTTTCAACATCTTTTAAGTCATTCTGATCATTCTAGCATTGTTTCTGATTATAACATAAGCTGACAAATGCTGATTTTTGCTGAATTATGCTAAATTTTACTGTTTAGTGCTAGTTTCGGCCAGTTTCTAGTGTTTACTTGTCACTCGGAACGCGGTATCACAAACTCTTGTTTTCTCACATAAAGTTCTAGCATATCATGGTTTCTGGGACTCATTCTGTGTCCTAAACATACTGTCTGCCTGAGTACTGAATTCCTGTCAGTACTACTAGTTTATCTGACAAGTGTGCTAGTTATGTCTATGCACTGTTTAAACTGTTTCGAGTTGCATTCAACAATAGTAAGTAGCATGCATCATGTAATGTTTTTGTGAGTTCTTTGAAAGTAAAACATGAAATCATACATATCATAAGTTCGGAATGCACAACCATATAATACAAATTACTGTTCACATTGTATGGAATTACACTAAAAGTGGCAGTTGTCACAACCGCAAGATGGCGTCAGTTTGTTTGCCCTTCCTGTAAGTACAAGTCAAAGTCAAGGTCAACGTCAGGTTTACGTTCAGATATGACATTTCTTGCTTAATTATTGCTTGTACTCGCAGACTCGATAATCGATATGTGTTAATTAACGCTATTATTGATTACGATTTATAAATGTGTGAAGTAACAATGCAATAAACGTAACTAAACGCTAATCTATTAAACGCAATCACATCGCTACCAGATCGCAATTCGAATCGCAGTTATGGATATTGTTTTACGTGTGTATGTTATTATGTGCTTTTCTTGTGTGTGCTTATATGTTGTGTGATGTTATTCAAAAATGCAATCGTAACTCTACCGCATCGCATCGCAATACAAAACGCAAGTTTACTTTTATGTTGATAGGTTGATTATGTTATTTGTGAAACTAATGTGTAAAGCTATCGCATCTCTTACTCGCAACTCACTTAAACGCAACGCAACGCTCAACGCACGAAACGAAAATCGGAAAACTAACCCGTACAAGCCATCTGACCGAACAACCAACCGGTCGAATGGACATCCGACCGGATGACCATCCGATCCGATGGCCGTCTTATCGAACGGCAGTTCGACCCCTTTAACCTGCACCACCTCTTCACCTCTCACACTATAAATACCCCTCCTGTCACATCAATTGTTCATTGATGTGACAGCTCCGTCCGACCAGTGCACTCTCAGCCTCTTTTGTCTCGATTTCTCGCAATTCTTATAAGTTTTCACTCTATATCTTGTACTTCCATCTACATTGCACATTTTCTCATCATTTTCACCATCAAATCTTACACTTTAATAATGAAATCATCTGATTTGAGGTTGTTCTAGGGTGACGTCACCATGGGTTCTCATGAACACCAAAGTGTGATCTCATCTCATCAAGAACTGATCGAATCTAAAGGATTTCCACATGTTTTTACAAAGATCTAACCATTTTTCACTGTTTTCAAATTTTCTTCAACATCTTTCACTTTTCACTCAAAACCGTTAGAACCTAGACTCATTAGGGCTCTCAACTCATTTTCTAAGTGGAGAACCGGTCTGAGAATATATTTCTGTCGAAGGGATGACCGATTCACGGGTTGAACATAAAATTCCGTCAAGAGCAGCTGAGTCTGATCGAACGGGGTGATTCTCGTCCGATCGGATGAGTTGGACTTGATGTGAGTTCCGTTGTTTGACACGTCGTTATATCGTCTCGGTTAAACCGTAAAACTTTATGACTTAACTGATTTTACCAAGTTTTCAAACAAAACAGTCGCTCAATCGAATAGCCATCCGATCGGACGACCATCCGATCAAACGGCTATTCGACCAGGTGATTTATAAAATTTAACACTTAAACAATTTTCTAAACTTCAAAGAATATCAGTTTCCACTCGAACCATCATCCGATCGAACGGCCATCCATCCGGATGACCATCTGACCTGATATGTAGAGACACTTCACACTTTTTAAAATGCTACAATGAAAATTTCAAAGTTCAAACATTTCGTAAACACACTCACTCGAATGACCCTCCGACCGAATGGTCATCCGTCCGGACGGTCATCCGATCGGACCACTATCCGCTCACTTAACTCCTCGACGCGCTATTTAACGCACTGTTCAATGCTTACACTATCGTTCTCTGATCAGGCTAACCTCCCAAGCTCTCCCTTCGATCCAAGCTAATGTTTAATTACTAAACACGAACTGTGAGTATACTCGAGCCCTTTTTGCTTAACGCACTTTTGGGTGTTACATACGTTAACTACATCAAATCACATCGAACACACAACGCAAACACTTTTATACGCTCATCGCTCTTGCATGTTATACGTGTTATTCGATGAATGCTAGTATGTTATGTTTACACGTTGATTGTTGCCTGACACCTTAGCAACGATAGTACTATAGTTTGGACTCATCACCTGTCGTGGACAGGGGTTGTTAAGGGCTTTTCTTCACGTGTCACAGTGGTGATATGTGTTGCGCATTCTACAACTCGCAGTCATGTCTGTGCATATGTCATTGTCGATAGCCTACTTGCTTCACATTTCTACGTGTACATGCTGGTTATGCGTAAATCGCTTTCGCTACTATTGTGCTATTAAACTTGTATGCTCACCTTTACACTATGTGTATTGACTTTATTTTTAACGTATGTGACAGGTGTTTAGGATGCTATGCTATGACCTGCTCTTGTGGAATCAAGCTAGGGGAGTCTAGAAACAAACTAAATAAAATCTGAGTTGTCAGAACAATTATTTATCTTTGAGAAACTATGCCTGTAATAACTGTTTTACTTTATATGTTATGGTATGGGACAAGACGTTAAATATTTGGTAATTATAGTTGTTGTGGATTCTCTTAGACAATCTGTTTCGCTCAGTGTCGCACCCGGATGTTTCCGTCATCGGTTGGCGTGTGACAGATTGGTATCAGAGTCATAACTATAGGGAATTAGGCAAGACACGACCTAGTCCAGGTTGATGTCTTAGAATTGACCTAGTCTATAGTCTAAGTACCAAACAGACCGCTTTGTGCGAACCCGGTAAAGGTTTTTGCACGAGCTTACTCTTTATATTCCCGATTGTACTCGCTAAACTCACAACTTTGCGCGAACACTGCATACTACAGCCTTAGGAAAGGGACACTGACAACATAGACGCTTTTTGAAAACACTCGCATTACAATCAAGTGATTTGGTCGAGATTAGGTGTGAAAACCGTAAACTCTCAATAGAATCACTCACTCGACACGCATTTTTACTATACAAACACGAGGATTTGTGTTGAGTCATGGTGAAATCCATATCTCGACGAAATTCTCCATATCTATCTCGTGATTTTATCACACAACCAGGAATGAAGTTGTTAAGTTAGGGGTGAAACCCGCATCTTAATGACTTATTCCGCTATATATTTTGGTTTTACAAAACTCTCACCAAAGTCTCGGTGGGTTCCAATGACTTGAGTCACGCAATGGTCGAAAGGATGCGTGTCGTTTGCCCGGATTGAGGCGAAAGCAGAGTCTATTAAGCCAGCTCGTGCACTCGAAGTCCTTGAGAATAGTCGAATCACTTTGGGTAGTCAACGTCTAGCACACCCGAGATATTCTATTTTCAAGCCGCAATCGCCAATTTTACGCTTTATCATTTTTTTATTTGTTTACGTATTACATATTTATCTGTTTCGATTCTGAGATCGCAACCGCTGACTCTGTGATTTATCGATTTTAGGTGTTTTATGTGGTTTTAATGTTTATGTGTTTCGATTTTTGGAGACTTACTCGCTTTTCGCTCATCGCTTTATTAAACGTACACAACACGCACAGTTATTTATAGCTCAAAACGCTAACAAATCGCAGACTTTCGCATGTTATGTTACTCACTTACGCTACACGCTATCGCTACTCGCTTTCGCAACTCTCGATTGCCTTACGCAGCTGTGAAAGATAGGTGAATACGTGCAAAATAGGAAGGAATACGTGCAAAATACGTGTTTACGTGAACTACGTGCTTATGTGCTTCTGTGCTTCTGTGCTTACGTGCTTAAGTGGACTATGTGCTTATGTGCCTATGTGATTACGTGCCTAAGTGATTGATGTGTTCCTGTGCTTTACAAAAAGTAGCTATTGGAGATACGCTAGACTATACTCGATTTAATCAAAATCGTGTCTGAATCCTACGACGATGTCTGTTGCAGACAATGTCGTCATTTGGATCACACACATCTCGCGGTACCCGCCGCAACCACGCTGACAAACGTATCGCATCGCTAGTCGCCAAGGAAATGGCTAAGGTCATTCCGCAAATCGTCAGCGAAATTAATGAAATCGGTAGCAAGTCCTCTGAGGAATCTAGGACTGACTCTCCAAAATCCACTTTTAGCTTCAAGCAATTTAAAGCTTGTGGACCGAAAGACTTCACCGGGGAAGATGGACTGAGTGCAATGTTTCAATAGTTCGACTCGATTGAAGTCACTCTTCGTCAAAGCGGATGTCCAGACAACCTCCGCACTATTAACGCAACTGGCGTTTTTCAGTCTAGGGCACTGGACTGGTGGACTACCGAACGAAACAGGCGAGGTAACGACGCAGCCTATGGGCTCTCTTGGGAGGAATTGAAGGAAGTCATGATGAAAGAATTTTGTCCCCCACATGAACTCCAGAAGATGGAAGACGAGTTTTGGCATATCAAGCAAGAGGGTGGCGACAATGCTGGTCTTACTGCTCACTTTAAACAGCTCGGCATCATCTGTCCTGGCCAACTCTCAACTCCCGACATCACAATCAAGAAATATATTCGCGCTTTACCTGATTGGGTTGTCGATTTTGTCCAAGCAGCCAAGACTACTACCATTGAGGAGACCTTCCAGCTCGCTGTCGAGATTAATGACAAGCGAGTTCGGGCTGGTTACTTCAAGAACTCCACCAAAAGTCTCCACCAAGTCACTGCTAATCCGGTTGCTGAAACCACCTCACCTCAAGCTTCGAAGTCTACACGCCGCAAGCGCAAGAGCAACAACAAGAACTGTGCTGTCACTGCCACTCCTCTGAATGCTATCTCTGCACAACCCCAGAACCAGAACCGCCAAGTAGCCGCACCCAAGACCAACGCACCTCCTGCAAAACGTGCGTACACTAGTCCTCATCCCCTGTGTCTTGCTTGTACTTACCATCATCTAGTTGGGATCGCTTGCCGCTTTTGTGTCCACTGCAAGATTTACGAACACTTTACCTCCAACTGCCGCACTGGCCCCCGTCAAGCTCAACTTCAAGCTCCTCTTGCACTGCCATCTCCACTTCCCGCTCCTCAGGGTCAACAAGCAGCTCCTGCTCCCGCTGCTCATGCAAGAGCCTGCTATGCATGTGGTGATCCTAACCACTTCGCAAACGTCTGCCCAAACCAAGTGGTGAAGTAAGAGCCACAGCAGCAACTAGCGCAGCAACAACATCAACAGCAGCAGCAGCAACCAACTCAGCAAGCAGCCCGTGGACGAGCTTTCAACATCAACGCTCGCCAGGCCCAAGCCAAGAACAACGTTGACAACGGTATGTTTCTCGAAAATGGTATTTATGCTTCGTGTTTATTTGATACTGGAGCCGATAACTGTTTTGTATCGTTCGAATTCGAAAGGCTCCTAAACCGTAAACGCGTTAATATCCCAACGACGTTCGACGTAGAAATTGCCATTGGAAGAACCGTCACTGTTAGTTTCGTTCTACGTGACTGTACTCTTTAGCTCAACAATCATGTTTTTCCGATCGATCTTATCCCGATGCAGCTCTGTAGTTTTGACATCATAGTAGGCATGGATTTTCTTCGTGAAAACCGCACTGAAGTTGTTTGTTTCAAAAAGATAATTCGTTTCTTTCTTTCAAACGGAGATCAATTGTGTGTTTATGGCGTAGTCGCTTCGAAGGAGCTGAAACTCATGTCATGTGTCCAAGCAAGCAAGTATCTCCGTAAGGAAAAAAAGCTTTCTTGGCACACGTTGTAGTAGCGGAGAAGGAAAAGAAAGAGAAGGCAATGGAAAATGTGCTCATGGTTTGTGATTTTCCTCATGTCTTTCCTGATGATTTCCCTGGAGCTAACCCTGTCGCTAAAACGCCTTATCGTCTTGCTCCATCCGAAATGCGCGAACTCTCCAGTCAACTCCAGGAATTTCTTGATAAAGGCTTCATCCGCCCTAGCACAAACCCTTGGGGCGTGCCTGTCCTTTTTGTTAAAAAGAAGGATGGCTCGTTTCGAATGTGCATCGATTATAGGGAACTCAATAAGCTGACTATCAAGAATCGCTATTCCTTACCTCGAATCGATGATTTCTATGATCAATTGCAAGGCGCAACGTGTTTTTCCAAGATCGATTTACGCTCTGGCTATCATCAATTACGAATTCAGGAGGAAGATATACCCAAAACCGCTTTCCGCACTCGTTAAGGCCACTAAGAATTTGTTGCGATGCCCTTTGGTCTCACTAACGCCCCCGCAGTCTTTATGGATCTATTGAATCACGTGTGTAAACCCTTTCTCGACCGCTTCGTCATCGTGTTTATCGATGACATCCTGATCTATTCTAAGTAAAAAGCCGAACACGTGCAACATCTCTATTTGGTTCTTGAACTACTCCAAGGAAACGCCTCTACGCTAAGTTCTCCAAGTGCGTATTTTGACTTGAGGAGGTTCAATTTCTCGGTCACATAGTCAATAATCCAGGTATTCACGTGGATCCCGTGAAGATTGAAGCAGTTAAGAGTTGGATTACACCAAAGAACCCGTCTGAAGTTCGTTCCTTTCTCAGATTGGCGGGTTATTACCGCCGATTCATCACTGATTTCTCAAAAATCTTCGTTCCTCTCACCTCTCTTACGCATAAGGACAAGACTTTTGTTTAGGGAACCGAACAAGAGGAGGCCTTTCAAACCCTCAAGCGTATGCTTTGCAATGCTCCTGTGCTCGCATTACTGGACGGAAACGATGATTTATAGTCTACTGCGATGCCTCTAACCTCGGTCTTGGTTGCGTCCTTATGCAACGAGACAAGGTTATCGCGTACGCTTCTCGACAGCTCAAGATCCATGAGAAGGACTATACAACCCACGATATCGAGCACGGTGCAGTTGTTTTTGCATTAAAGATTTGGCGACACTACCTTTATGGTACCAAGTGTACGGTCTTCACCGACCATAAGAGCCTGCAACACATCTTGAACCAAAAGGAACTGAATATGCGCCAACGCAGATGGGTTGAACTTCTCAACGATTACGACTGTGAGATTCATTATCACCCTGGCAAAGCAAATGTCGTTGCCAACGCTCTTAGTCAACGAAGCTATCTGCATAGCGTTCGTAATACTCAAGCCCAGCACAACCTCGAAGCTCTAATCCGTGACGATCAGCACGCCTGCTTCATTGAGAACACCTTGAAAGAGGAAATGAAGAAGTGTGGTGCTGAAACCTAACTTGTCACCAAATTGAATGGTATCTATTACTATCTCGATCGCATCTGGATACCCAGTCGTAATAACTTGCGTGGATTATTGCTGACTGAAGCCCACAAGTCTCTGTATTCCATTAATCCCGGTGCCGACAAGATGTACCAAGACCTGCGTGCAAGCTATTGGTGGCCTGGAATGAAGAAGGATATCGCTCTCTATGTTTCAAAATGCCTAACCTACTCAAAGGTCAAGTGTGAACAACAACGACCCTCTGGCTTACTCGTACAACCCGAAATCCCTATGTGGAAATAGGAGAGTATAGCTATGGACTTCATTACGAAACTCTCCTGCACGCCATCAGGTCACGATAGTATTTAGGTTATCGTTGATCGACTTACTAAATCCGCCCATTTTCTGCCGATATGGGAGGACTTTAAGGTTGAACGATTAGCATGAATCTATACCGATGAAGTCTTTTGTCGACATGGGACACCTCGTGACATCATTTCTGACCGCGATGGCCGATTCACTTCGTGCCTCTGGGAAACTTTTCAATCTACTCTCGGTACTACTCTCAATCTTAATACTGTTTTCCAACCCCAGACCGACGGTCAGACTGAACGCACGATACACACCCTCGAAAACATGCTTCACTCGTGTGTTATAGATTTCGATGGTAATTAGGATTCGCATTTACCTTTAGTCGAATTCTCATACAACAACAGTTATCACTCTAGCATCCAAATGGCACCATTTGAGGAACTTTATGGAAGAAAATGTCGATCGCCTATTGTATGGCACGAGATCAGAGATGCGCAAATTACCGGTCCTGAGTTATTGCAAGAAACGACTGACAAGATCCTCCAAATACGGGACAATATCCTGAAAGCTCAGAGTCGTCAAAAGAGTTACGCCGATAAACGCTGCAAGCCCCTTGAGTTCGAAGTCGATGATCAAGTACTCCTAAAGGTTGCACCTTGGAAGGGGGTGGTCTGATTCGGCAAGAAAGGAAAGCTAGCGCCTCGATAAGTTGGACCCTTTAAAATTCTGGAAAGAATTGGCAAAGTGGCCTACCGACTCGAATTAACGGAGGAACTCAGCAATGTACATCCGACTTTCCACGTTTCGAACCTCAAAAAGTGTCTAGCCGACCAGAATTTACATGTCCCTCTTGAGGATTTACAAGTGGATGAAACATTACACTTCGTGGAAAAGCCAGTCGAGATCATGGACCGAGAGACCAAGAAACTCCGACGCTCACGTATTCCTATAGTGAAGGTTCGCTGGGAAGGCAAACGCGGCGCCGAGTTCACCTGGGGACTCGAGAGTGATATGAAGGCTAAATATCCACAACAATTCGTTACGCCTGCGCCTTAATTTCGGGATGAAATTCCCTAAAGTAGGGGAGGCTGTAACAACCTGACTTTTCAAAGTCAAAGTCAGAGTACAAGTCAAAGTCAAGGTCAACGTCAGGTTTACGTTCAGATCTGACATTTCTTGCTTAATTATTGCTTGTACTCGCTGACTCGATAATCGATATGTGTTAATTAACGATATTATTGACTACGATTTATAAATATGTGAAGTAACAATGTGATAAACATAACTAAACGCTAATCTACTAAACGCTATCACATCGCTACCGCATCGCAATTCGAATCACAATTATGGATATTGTTTTACGTGTTTATGTTATTATGTGCTTTACTTATCTGTGCTTATATGTTGTGGGATGTATTCGAAAACGCAATCGCAACTCTACCGCATCGCAATACGAAACGCAAGTTTACTTTTATGTTGATAGGTTGATTATGTTATTTGTGTAACTAATGTGTAAAGCTATCACATCGCTTACTCGCAACTCGCTTAAATGCAACGCAACGCACAACGCACGAAACAAAAATCAGAAAACTAACCCGTACAAGCCATCTGACCGAACGACTAACCGGTCGAATGGACATCCGACCGGATGACCATCCGATCGGATGGCCGTCCGATGGAACGGTAGTCTGTCCCCTTTAACCTGCACCGCCTCCTCACCTCTCACACTATAAATACCCCTCCTGTCACATCAACTATTCATTGATGTGACAGCTCCGTCCGACCAGTGCACTCTCAGCCTCTTTTCTCTCGATTTCTCGTGATTCTTGTAAGTTTTCACTCTAAATCTTGTACTTCCATCTTCATTACACACTTTCTCATCATTTTCACCATCAAATCTTACACTTTAACCGTGAAATCATTTGATTTGAGGTTGTTCTAGGGTGACGTCACCATAGGGTTCTCATGAACCCCAAAGTGTGACCTCATCTCATCAAGAACAGATCGAATCTAAAGGATTTCCACATGTTTTTACAAAGATCTAAACACTTTTCACTGTCTTCAAACTTTTCTTCAACATCTTTCACTTTTCACTCAAAACCGTTAGAACCTGGACTCGTTCGGGCTCTCTACTCATTCTCTAAGTGGAGAACTGGTCAGAGAATAGATTTCTGTCGAAGGGACGACCGATTCATGGGTTAAACATGAAACTCCATCAAGAACAGCTGAGCCTGGTCGAACGGGGTGATTCCCATCCGATCGGATGAGTTAGACTTGATGTGATTTCCGTTGTTTGACACGTCGTCATACCGGCTCGGTTAAACCGCAAAACTTTACAACTTAACTGATTTTACCAAGTTTTCAAACAAAACAGTCGCTCAATCGAATAGCCATCCGATCAGATGACCATCCGATCGAACGGGTATTCGACCAAGTGATTTGTGAAATTTAACACTTAAACATTTTCAAAACTTCAAAGAATATCAGTTTCCACTCAAACCATCATCCGATCGAACGGCCATCCGCCCGGATGACTATCCGACCAGATGACTTGATATGTAGAGACACTTCACACTTTTTAAAATGCTACAACGAAAACTTCAAAGTTCAAACATGTCACAAACACACTCAGTCGAATGACCCTCCGACCGAATGGTCATCCGTCCGGATGAACATCCGTCTGGATGGTCATCCGATTGGACCACTATCCGTTCACTCAACGCCTCGACACATTATTTAACGCATTGTTCAACACTTACACTATCGTTCTCTGATCAGGCTTACCTCTCAAGCACTCCCTTCAATCCAAGCTTGTGTTTAATTAATAAAAATACGAACTGTGAGTATACTCGATCACTTTTTGCTTAACGCACTTTTGGGTGTTACATACGTTATCTACATCAAATCACATCGAACACACAACGCAAACACTTTTTATACGCTAACCGCTCTCGCATGTTATACGTGTTATTCGATGAACGCTAGTATGTTATGTTTACACAGTGATTGTTGCCTGACACCGTAGCAACGATAATACTATAGTTTGGACTTAGCACCTGTCGTGGACAGGGGTTGTTAAGGGCTTTTCCTCACGTGTTACAGTGGTGATATGTGTTGCGCATTCTATAACTCGCAGTCATGTCTGTGCATATGCCATTGTCGATAGCCTCCTTGCTTCACATTTCTACGTGTACATGTTGGTTATGCGTAAATCTCTTTAACTACTATTATGCTATCAAACTTGTATGCTCACCTTTACACTATGTGTATTGACTTTATTTTTAACGTATGTGATAGGTGTTTAGGATGCTATGGTATGACCTGCTCTTTTGGAATCAAGCTTGGGGAGTCTAGAAACAAACTAGATAAAATCTGAGTTGTCGAAACAATTATTTGGCTTTGAGAAACTATGTCGATAATAACTGTTTTAGTTTATATGTTATGGTATGGGACATGACGTTAAATATTTGGTAATTATAGTTGTTGCGAATTCTCCTAGACAATCTGTTTCGCTCAGTGTCGCACCCTGATGTTTCCGCCATCGGTTGGGGTGTGACACTTCCCCAATTCCCTATCAACATTGGTCATTTGGTTAAGGTCATTAGTTAATGCCCGTCCTCTCAGGTACGGTGTGAGGTTGCTAAGCCTAATAGCGCTATCAACTAATACCCCGTTGGCTCTCAGGTAACTAGTTCAGTAGCAAGATGGGACTTAAGGTGATAGGTTTTAGTGTATTATCCAACGTCCAAGTTTAACCCAGTAAAAACGTATTCCTCTTAGGAATACCATTTTGTTTATCCCACCCCGGGACGCATGCTCAAGGAGTAGTGAACTCACCTTAGATTTGCTCGGTAAATTTAGTTATGTATTCCAAGTTGGTCAACCAAGCCCTAACGTGGTTACCAATGATAATCGGTTTCTTAAATACTTAATGCAAGTTGTAACACATATTACACAAGTAACATACACATATCATCATACAAGTTGTAACCGTTGATCATGAAATCCAACAATCCATAACATACATCATAACATTACATGGTTGGTGTATGGGCTCATACCAGCTCGTTTACATGTCCACATTTAACAATTGTAAATCATATAAGTGTGCGATCTACGTAGTTGGAGGCCCAGTCCTAGTGTACAACAGGTAGTGTGCGGCCAAACATCACCAGCCTAGCTGCGAAGTGTGCGACTGGACTCCAGTGTACGGTTTGTGACTGTGTACGGCCCAATGTCAATGTTTGGCCCAAAGGTAATGTGCGACTTAATTCAAGTGTGCGATCCAGTTTATACTTATGTACATGTCCGACCCAATATCCAGGTGTGGCCCAAACAAGGTGTGCGACTTGTAGTTGTGTACTACCCGACTAGACCTGAAGCCCAAGGACTATGCGACTAACCAAAGGTGTGCGACTAAGTTATGAGTGTGCGACCACAACCCAAGTGTGCGGCCATAATCGTTGTGTGAATTGCATGGTCGAGTGTGCGGCTGACCAGTCAACCCCCGGGTCATGCTTGTAACAGTCTGAACTTTTAAGATCTATTCATATGATCATAACCGTTTTACCCTAGTGGCCAGAATCGTAGTATCTTCCATTGATTTATTCCCCTAATTACTACAAAATCATCAAGTTTATGAACATTATTCAACAAATATCATCATTATCAACATCAAACAAATCACAGTTTCTCATGTTCCTTCTTCATTATTTCGTATTAGTTCTAATATGTGCTTAAACGAACATCACCACAACATACCGAATTCACGTTTCAATGCTACCATCAAGACCCCCAATTCATTAACACGTGAAAACTATCAATCCTATTTCATGTAAATAAAAAACCATTGTTCTAATTATCATACTAGACCTTCAGATTCATCACATGATAAACAATTTATCAACATCATTATTAATAAGCACATTAGTTGTTTAATAGTTCGCATGCGTATTCGAGATTAACCATGAACAACGATAAGTGTACTAACTGAGGAGTTGTGTGTGCACCGGAGTGTTAGAACCGAGAGAGAGCTTCGATGAAGGGAATTGTCGTCGACCACAATGAGGAGAATCGGGAGGATTAGGGTTTGCAACCAATGTGTTTGTGATAATTATGAAACCACACACCAAACGGTTTATTAAGGGGAATCGAGCTCGGTTTGGGCTCGTGGTAATTGGGCCGAGAACAAGAGAGACCCATGTGTGCGACTGTGAGGGGTGTGCGAATCGGTAGAGTGTGTGTGATGTCATTTTCTTTAATAACCAATTCATATAATAATCAAACAAGTTTACATAGTATGCACATAATCACAATGTATGTCGACCGACGAAACGTAACAATGCTAGCTACAAGGTTGTGGAATTAGATAATGCTAACCTTGAAAGTTCGGGTTGTCACACTGGCTGCCAAACGAACAATATCATGGTGCGGTTATGCTGGGCTGTTACAGTTGGTACCAGAGATAGGGACCGGACTGGTGTGCCAGCGAGGACGCTAGGCACCGCAAGGAGGGTGGATTGTAACATCCCACATTGGTTGTGAAGGGGAACAAAGGCTTCCTTATAAGGGGCTTGATACCTTCACCATCATGACGCATTTTAAAACCGTGAGGGGTAGGCGCTGAGGGCGTGTTGGCTGCCAAAGTGGACAATATCTTGGTGCGGTTACGCTTGGCTGTTACAAGTGTAGTGGAATTGGCAGTGTGTTTTTAGGTATTTAAAGGTAGCGATAAATGCAGATTATTGACAAATTGTAGGCATAGTTTTCATGCCAAGTGTATTGACTCATGGCTAATCAAGAATGTTGCTTGCGCAATTTATAGAAGTTGTGTTGATTTGAGAAGAAGTTGTGGAGCCGGTCAAACCTCAGGTGGTGGTGGTGGTGGTGGGAGGTAGTGGTGAGTGAAGTCTAAGAGAGAGAGAGAGAGAGTTCTATATGTAATTTTGCTTTATTTTTTAAATAATATTAAAAAATTAAGTTAAATGACCAAATTACCCTTGTGTAATATGATTTAACATAAAAATTTAACAAGATTAGGCTCAAAAGACACACCGTGTAAGATTTTGAAACATTAAGTACCTAACTTATCAACTTTTGCGCCAAAGGTTAGCGCCTGCAAAATGGTGTATAGATAAAGGACAAAACTTGTAATTTACTCAAGGGAAATGCTATTAGCACACCTGATTATCTATCCGCACACTTTTCCAATGCGTATTGAAAAAGTAAAAGACTTGGCAGACTGACAGGTGCAGGTGTTGTCTGGCGGCTGGCATAATACGCATCGTATAGGCCTATAGGATACGTATTAAGACACTGAATTTTTGAAGTTTATTTTTTGGTGTGTTGTGTTTGGTTTTTGGTGTTTTGGGTTTTTTATTGGTGTTTGTTATTGGTTAATTTTGTTTTAATGAGTTTTAAAATTTTTATTATTTTTTTTATTGTTAAGTATCATATTATAGCGTATCGTGGCGTATCGAATTACTTTTTTAATTTTTGAAGTTTAATTTTTGGCATATTGTATCGTGTCGTATCGTATCACATTTTTAACTTAATATTGTATTATAGCGTATCGTGTTGTATCGTATAACATATTTATTATTTTTATATCGTTAAGTATCGTATCATAGAGTATCGTGTCATGTCGTATCACATTTTTAACTTAATATCGTATTATAGCGTATCGTGTCGTATCATCTCACATCTTTATTATTTTTATATCGTTAAGTATCGTATTCTAGTGTATTGTGTCATATCCTATCACATTTTTTAACTTAATGTCGTATTATAGCGTATCGTGTCGTATCGTCTCACATCTTTATTATTTTTATATCATTAAGTATCGTATTAACGCGTATCGTGTCGTATCATATCACATTTTTAACTTAATATCGTATTATAGATTGTACGTAACCAAGCATATCAATCTAAATAGTTAAAATAAACAATCACAAATACAAATAAACTGAAACTGCAAATTTAATTACCTAATAAGTTTGTACATACACAGGACATCGTTCAAAACACATAAACCGACAAAATACAAGAAAAGTACAACGATCCTAAACCAATGGATCCTGAGTGGTGCCGGAGGGCCACGCCCTATGAGGATCAAAGGCCCCCGCCCTTGATCCGTATCATCTCTAGGGACAGGCAACCTCGGCAATGGCTGCTCACCATGCGCGATAATCGCCTGTATATCGCCCTGGTTCGCCAGCATGAGAAGACGCTCAAAATGTCACACCCCGAAATTATCAGAGTTGGGCGTGACTGGACTGGTATCTTCATTGCACAGCGGAAGCAAATAAGCTAAGACTTTTAGAATGTGAACGCCCCCCCCCCCCCCCAAGTACTCGACTCCACATGGTTCTCCTATTCCAACCGTGCCATAACTTTTAAAAGTAACCTGAGAAAGAAACATGTGAAAAATCAACATAAAGTTGAGCGAGTTCATAGTTTGTTTGTAAAAGATTTGATATATTTTTTTTTTTTGAATAACCGGTTTTTGAAGTATTGTTGAGAAAACGAATTTAAAATCATTTTCTTGTCAAGTTATATGGAAACTTTGTATTGAACGTTTGTATGCTTTGTATGTAATTTGTATAACTCAGGTATTCTTGTATAAATCACGTATTCTTGTATAAATCAAGTATTCTTGTATAAATCACGTATTCTTGTATAAATCAAGTATTCTTATATAAATCACGTATTCTTGTATAAATCAAGTTGTTAATGGGTTGCAAGGCCATTAACATGTGACACAACATAGGAAGTAACCAAACCATAGGCATTTTTCTAATTGTCGATTCTGAGACACAAAAGCACTACTTGGTACTCCTTCTCACCAAGAGTGTGGCTGCCCGAAACCCGTTAGATCTAACCTTTTGTTTTGCGGTCTAGGTATATTGTTGATTAATGGTGCTTATGGTACCCTATTCGTGACACGATTTCTCGTATCATTTCTCGTATCATTTCTCGTATCAATTCTTGTATCATTTCTCGTATCATTTCTCAATTCTTGTATTCATCATACCATTTGTTAACATTGTAACATTTGTATCTTGTAAACTCTTGTATTTGTATTTTCCCGTAGTTTAGACAACTAGAACTCGTGTGTATGCATACTTCGAAAAATACGCTTGTTTGAAAAACCGGTATAAAACATAAGCTTTTTGTAAACCATTTGTGTCAGTTAAAACTTGCTTGCAAAATGGTTTAGAAATATGTAATTCTTGTATGCTTTGCAAAAAAGTGCATGTCTTTCCACCCCGAAAACATTTAGAAAAATGTAAAAGTGTAAAAAAGGTGGGGTTATGAACTCACCTGAATATTCCTGTGCAAAGCTAGCTAATTACGACTTCGTGATGTCGTTTCCAAGACTTGACTCGCTTGCGTGCATTCTACAATATTCCTAACACGGAATATCTTATTAGTTTCTAAATAACGCGGTAACTGATCTACTTGTTACCGAGCTCTACCGAATCGTTAATCGAACGATTCAACGGTTAAGTTGTTAAGTTAATGAAAATGACTAAGTTAAACTTTGTCGCCCCGAGAAGTCGTTTGTGTATATAGAAACGTTCGTATGAAAGTAATATACTTGTATTATATATATTACGTCTTGTATATATGTCAAAGTATATGTAGATGTCGTTTAGGCGTTCAAAATAAATATAAAAATTTATATTTATTTTACAAAAGTATCGTCGAGTTGTTGAATGTTTGACATAAATAGATAAACTATATCTATTTTATAAAAGAATTCTTGTTATACGATGTTTGAAATAAATATATAGGCTATATTTATTTTTGTAAAACAAATTCGTGTCGTTTAATACTTCAAATAAATATATAAACTATATTTATTTTAGTAACACAATCGTCGTGTCGTTGATATTTGAAACTATATTTATGTTTATAAAAGAATCGTCGTTTAAAACAATATAAGTAATTGTATTAATTTTTATAAAAGATTTGTAGAATTTTCAAGTTTTAAAACAAATATAATAACTATATTTATTTGTTTTAAAACAATTTTCCGAATAGTCGTTTTCGTAAGTTGTAAAGTGTCGTCGACAGAAACTATATGTTTGTATTTGTTTCTCTAAAAAGAATTACTTGAATCCGATAGTTCGTTTTATAATAAAACGCGTTTTGTTTTACGGATTTTCTCAAAAAACGGGAAGAGTTTCCTCTGTTCTTGGACGATCCTGACAACTAAAGTGTCGATATACTTTCAAAATTCAATCAACAATAATTCAACGCAATGTAACGACAATATATATAGTTTTCGTCAAAATGTCAAAACATAAATAAATCACTTAATCGAATCGGTTCGAGCTCCGGTCGCGTATAAATAAAAATCTATAACAATATAACAAAACTTTATGTCACTAAAACTTTACCGATTCTTGCGGTGACCCGAACCTAACTCGACCACAGTTGACCCGAGACGACTGAGTTAAGTAGCTGCCATTGACCGAGTTGACTCGGTTGAGTTGACTTGCTGTGCTGACTGAGTCGACTGAGTTGACTCGGTTCGACCGAGTCGACCCGACCCGCTTCAAAATCTGACATGAGACTCGAACCCGCTGACCCGAAACTAAGTCTGACCCTGCTTGACTTCTGTTGACCCGAACTCGTGCGACTAAAACTGACCCGCAACTGAACCATCCGACCATCACTTGAACCTAACCCGAGCACCTCGAACATCATCAGCTTCAACATCAGAATGTAAGAAGAAGAATCAGTCAAAATGACTTACCGTAACAACCCGTCGGACCAACCGCCGTGCCGTCACCGCCGCCATCGGAGTTCACCACCACCGTCGTCGCCTCTACCACCGCCGTCGTGAGCGGCGGCGCTGCCCCCTTTCTCGTGGTCTCCCACTCTAGTTCGTCTCTCTCCTCTCTTACTCCGCTTATCTGGTCGCGTCACCGCCGTACGCCACCACCAAACGGTGGTGCCCGGCCGCATCTAAAATAGGGAGGTGAGGGTGTTGTCGGGTACACGGAGAAGAAGGCGGGAGGGGGGCTGTCGGCTGTGGTCGGAGCCACCAGCTCCTTGCCGGTTGTTTTGTTTGCTGTGGTCGGAGCCACCTGCATATTGTGTTTTGTTTGTGTGCGTATTGAGAGATGGAGAGGAGAGTGTTGTCTGCACAAATTAAATTAGGAGGGTGTGAACCCTTTTATAGATATTTTGTAGATTTTGTTAGGATTTTGCAAATCTTGTGTGCCTTAATCTTTTGAGACAAAAATCCTTTGTGGAGATTTTATGAAGATTTTGTAGAGATTTAGTTTAGATTTGATAAGATTTTGTGTGTACCATCAAGATCTACAAAATCTTTTGTAGAGATTTTGATAAGATTTTCAAATCTTGTAGAGATCTTGATAAGATCTGATATATTATGTGCAGGTTTAGGCTTGTGGGTTTTGGGCTTGGGCCAAGGGCCCACAAGCCATTCACATGTGTAAGTGGCCCGTAACTCCTACGAGACCCGATATCGTAATCCAAACTCCATAAGCATAAAATATTCATGTAACATCCATATTTTTCGGTGGCGTCAATATTTCGTACGGTATCAGTCCGTTGTCATTTGGTGTTCCGCAGATTCCACGCGAATCTTCATACGCGTACCGTAGAGTCGGATAAGCGTTTCGAGGCACTCCAAAGGCCTAATTACGTTAATTCGTGTTGTAAACACTATTTATTGTCGCGTTAATCACATGTTAATCACGTAATTAAGAGCCGTAAATCACCGGTTGTCACACAAAACGGCAGTGAGCGACATCCATCCGCACCTCCAACCGTTCAACGCAAGTTCCACAGTTGGATGGAGCTGGTCATCAAGTACGTGTTGGGGGTACTGAGGCACCCCATGTGGTTGCGGCTCCAGTGGCGGTTCACCTATCAGAAATACAGGCAGCAGGAATGGTGGGTCAGCGTGGTCACCATCGTCGTCATCGGAGGAGAATAAGGAGGAGGATGAGTCCTATGCGGCATCACCATCTGCCGGCTGATCATGACCATGTGCCAGCTCTGGAAGCAACTCTGGTAACTCGTCTGGGAGAACAGCGGGGGCAAACACCAACCCGTTGCCCCCTACAAATCCCAGCCCAAGCGCAGGGATGTCACGCATCACATGCATCCAGGAAGCCCTCGACTTCGACTTAGGGCCGAAGCGACGGGTGCTGATCACCTACCAGAACCTCAAGAGAGTTGTACGGGGGGCACATGGATGCCCTTGGTGTAGATGGGGGTGTCTAACTCCTCCACCCTGTAAAGGCCGCAGTGCACGGCAAACTCTCTAAGTGACATCTCATGCCACTGGCTGGCTAGACGAAAGCTGACCTCTATCCACGGGTGGACGGGGTCGTCAAGCTCCTCCGGCTGGTCTGCAGGCTTGGGAGCGAAGTCGAAAGACGACAAAAATTCGCACACCATGACCCTGTACGACGGCGTGTATGCAATAGCGAACAACCTGTCACACAGTGTGGTTAGTATGTATGTCGTATACAAAACAAAGAAAAAACAGTAACTATACCTCTCCCATGGAATATCGTGTCTGATGAACCCTCAGGTTCTCGCCGCCTCGTAAAACTCCTCGAGAGCACCCCAATCGAGGGAGGCGTGACCGCCGATCTTCATACGCCGAAACTTTCCACATCTGTGATAAGCCTCACTCCCCTGCTCGAACGCTAGATAAGGATTATCTATCAACGGATCCCTGTCTGGCCACCGCCACGCCAACGACCGCGCGTACGTCCACGTCTACGCCCACCGGCCACCGGCACCCCCATCCCCACCCCCGCCGCTTCTCCACCTCTGCCACGTCCGCCACCTCCACCTCCACCGCCACCTCTCGCACCACGGTCAACACCTCCACAGCCAGCATCCCGGCCTCTCCCTCTACCAATAACTGCATCCATATGCATTATTAAACAATTTTTTAATCGATTTTTTAATCAATTTTTTAATCATGTTTTTACAAAATATAACATACACGAGTTACGGACCTAATCGTGTTACGGACGAATTCCACTAAAATATAATTATTATACATCTACGATTCGTTACGTTTCGACGCACGTTTCAGATCTACGTGCGATACAGACGATTTCGACTAAAAATATAAAATTATATATTTACGACGACTAATGTTACGACACTCGTTTCGAACCTACGCGTGATACGGACGACTTCGACTATATAATATATATTATATATCTACGACGTCTTAGGTTTCGACGCTCGCTACCGACCTTGGCGCAATACGGGCGATTTCGACTAAAAATATAAAAAATTATATATTTACGACGACTAACGTTTCGACGCTCATTTCGAACCTACGCGCGATACGGACGACTTCGAATATATATTATAAATATTATATATCTACGACATCTTAGGTTTCGACACTCGTTGCCGACCTAGGCGCGATATGGACAATTTCAACTAAAAATATAAAAAAATATATATTTACGACGACTAACGTTTCGACGCTCGTTTCGGACCTACGCGTGATACGGACGACTTCGACTATATAATATAAATATTATATATCTACGACGTTTTAGGTTTCTACGCTCGTTACCGACCTAGGCACGATACGGACGATTTCGATCAAAAATATAAAAGGTTATATATTTACGACGACTTACGTTTCGACGCTCGTTTCGGACCTACGCGCGATACAGACGACTTCGACTATATAATATAAATATTATATATCTACGATGTCTTAGGTTTCGACGCTCGTCACCGACCCTGGCGCAATACGGACGATTTCGACTAAAAGTATAGAAAATTATATATTTACGATGACTTACGTTTCGACACTCGTTTTGGAGCAATGCGCGATACGGACGACTTCGACTATATAATATAAATATTATATATCTACGACGTCTTAGGTTTCGACGCTCGTTACCGCCCTAGGCGCGATACGGACGATTTCGACTAAAAATATAAATATTATATATCTATGACTCGTTACGTTTCGATGCTCGTAATGGACCTAATCACGATATGGACGACTTCGACTAAATAATATAAACATTATATATCTACGACTCGTTACGTTTCGACGCTCGTTACCGACCTATGAGCGATACGGACGACTTCGACTAAAAATAAAAACATTATATTTCTACTTACAAGTAAAACACTAAAAAAACTAAGATATAAAACTTTTTTATACTTTATATGACAAAAAAAGAAAAAAACAAGAATTTTGAATCAATACGATGCGTATAGGGCCATGATGCGTATAGGGCCATACGCATCGTATCTACTCATCTGTTCATGAAAAATTTTGAAATTTTTAAGCAATACGATTCGTATAAGCCCATACGCATCGTATTACTTCTTCTGATGATGAAAACCCCCACAAAAAAACCCAGTATTTCAACCCCAGAATCACACAAATTCAACAGATAAAATGTAAAATTGAAGACCTATAAATAATGAGGGTACGGAGATGCATACCCTACTAGTCTTTGATCTTGAAATCTCGACTGTATCTTGAACGTATGTATAAGCACCGTATGTGTGTGTATTTGTGTGTATTTTGAATTTTGTTTTTTTTATCCTATCAAACCCCTGTTAATCAAGGGGTTATATCGTACAAGCTTATTACGCATTGTATAGGTCTGTACGATGCGTATTAAAACTCCTTGAATTTTAAAAATTCAGGGGCTTAATACGCAACGTATAGGGTTGCACGATGTGTATTATATCCTTGAAATTGCTGAAATACCCCTTTTTTTTTTCCTAAAAATGCAAGGATTTTAACGGTGCAGACGGTTCTGTCAAACGAGCTACGGATCAATTTCTATTTGCAAAACAGTCAAATTTTATCGACGCTTTCCAACTGAAATTCCACCACTTTTAAATTTGCTGATAATTTCGCTGGTAAATCAGTTAATTTCGCTGGTCTGTTACTTAATTTTGCTGGTCAATTTCGCTGAAAGGTCAAATTCACTGGTCAAGTACGCTGCTTAATTTCGCTGTCTATTTTCGCTATTACAACGACCAGTAAAGTCGCCAAAAACCGTAGTAATTTCGCTGTGGATAATTACAGGATTACCAAAGTCGCCTTTGGACTTAACTTCGCGCGTTCACCGAGATATCAAGTCTCAATTTCGCTGATCAGTCTGCGAATTTCTTAAAATCGCCCAGTAACTTTGGAAACTTAATCTGTTTGAAATTCTAAAGATTCTCCAACACAAATATGCAAAATCAGAAAACCTAATCAGCTCAAAATTTTCGAAAAATGTGAAGAACAGATGGAAAACCACGAAGAACAGTCTTCGAATCTTCAAGAAATTCAGCCAAAAATTCTTCCAGAATCAACCAAAAACTTTCCTGGAAACCCTAAAACCTGCAAAATAGCAAACAATCAATGCAGAAGATCAAAAACAGCCAAAAAAGTTTCGAAAATTTTATCAAACCAGCCAACAATTTCGAAACCCTAATTGTTATATTAAAAAAAATTCGAAAAAATCCCTGTTTCTGCAGCCAACAATTGTGAACCGAGCCTTCAAGAGCCTAATGCTCTGATACCAATTGTAGGTCCCCTTGGTCGTATGGATCTTTCAAAGAATTGTCAATCTAATCAAGAGTGCGGAATCCTCTTGATCAGAATATAGCAGAAAACGTGTAGGAACAGAAATCAGCAATTCACTTTCAAACCGGATCTTTATTGATTATCTATCAAACTGATTACAATCAATCAAGACCCCTAACAAACACAATTTCGTCCAAGCTTTAGCTCTCACGAAATTCTATCTCGCAAAAACGTTTTGGCTGATTAACCTGAACCATAAAGCCTAACCTTGTTTATATAACACAAGGTTTGCTACTTGGGCTAAGGGTTTCCAACATGGACAAGCCCAATTCGTCCCCCTAGACCCAAACTTGGTTTTGTTTAGCCTAAACTATATTATCTCACTAATACAAAGCTAAACCCGCTAACCGTTTATCGTTTAACTAATTACAAGATATCCAAAGACCAAATCTAAGTTGTTGTCACAAATATGCACCAACATGTACCGTGTGTAAAACACCACTCTAGCGTATGTTTGAAAATAAAATCTTGACTGTTTGTTTTTCGGCAACGGTTGGAGACCATATTCGAGTCTTAGGCGTTCTGTATGTATTCAGGTTTTAATATTCTAAGTTCCCAGAGGAAAGGTGAGGTTAGAGCCTAGGTATCTCTACAGAAACCTAATTCGCTGTAACCTATAGCTCTGATACCAATCTATCACACCCCGAAATATCAGAGCTGGTGTGACTGGACCGGTATCTTCATTGCACAGCGGAAGTATTTGAGCTAAGACTTCTAGAAATTGAACGCCCGCTAAGTACTCGAAATCCCGTGGGTTCTCCTATTCCAGCCGTTCCATAGCTTTGAAAAGTAACCTGAGAAAGAAACATGCGAAAAATCAACATAAAGTTGAGCGAGTTCATAGTTTGTTTGTAAAAGATTTGAAATAAATCTTTTTGAATAACCGGTTTTTGAAGTAGTGTTGAGAAAACGAATTTAAAATCATTTTCTTGTCAATTTATATGGAAACTTTGTATTGAACGTTTGTATGCTTTGTATGTAATTTGTATAACTCAAGTATTCTTGTATAAATCACGTATTCTTGTATAAATCAAGTATTCTTGTATAAATCACATATTCTTGTATAAATCAAGTATTCTTGTATAAATCACGTATTCTTGTATAAATCAAGTATTCTTGTATAAATCAAGTTGTTAATGGGTTGCAAGGCCATTAACATGTGACACAACATAGTAAGCAACCAAACCATAGGCATTTTTCTAGTTGTCGATTCTGAGACACAAAAGCACTACTTAGTACTCGTTCTCACCAAGAGTGTGGCTGCCCGAAACCCGTTAGATCTAACCTTTTGTTTTGCGGTCTAGGTATATTGTTGATTAATGGTGCTTATGGTACCCTATTCGTGACACGATTTCTCGTATCATTTCTCGTATCAATTCTTGTATCATTTCTCGTATCATTTCTTAATTCTTGTATTCATCATACCATTTGTTAACATTGTAACATTTGTATCTTGTAAACTCTTGTATTTGTATTTTCCCGTAGTTTAGAAAACTAGAACTCGTGTGTATGCATACTTCGAAAAATACGCTTGTTTGAAAAACCGGTATAAAACATAAGCTTTTCGTAAACCATTTGTGTCAGTTAAAACTTGCTTGTAAAATGGTTTAGAAATATGTAATTCTTGTATGCTTTGCAAAAAAGTGCATGTCTTTCCACCCCGAAAACATTTAGAAAAATGTAAAACTGTAAAAAAAGGTGGGGTTATGAACTCACCTGAATATTCCTGTGTAAAGCTAGCTAATTACGACTTCGTGATGTCGTTTCCAAGACTTGACTCGCTAGCGTGCATTCTACAATATTCCTAACACGGAATATCTTATAAGTTTATAAATAACGCGGTAACTAATCTACTTGTTACCGAGCTCTACCGAATCGTTAATCGAACGATTCAACGGTTAAGTTGTTAAGTTAATGAAAAGGACTAAGTTAAACTTTGTCGCCCCGAGAAGTCGTTTGTGTATATAGAAACGTTCGTATGAAAGTAATATACTTGTATTATATATATTACGTCTTGTATATATGTCAAAGTATATGTAGATGTCGTTTAGGCGTTCAAAATAAATATAAAAAGTTATATTTATTTTACAAAAGTATCGTCGAGTTGTTGAATGTTTGACATAAATAGATAAACTATATCTATTTTATAAAAGAATTCTTGTTATACGATGTTTGAAATAAATATATAGGCTATATTTATTTTTGTAAAACAAATTCGTGTCGTTTAATACTTCAAATAAATATATAAACTATATTTATTTTAGTAACACAATCGTCGTGTCGTTGATATTTGAAACTATATTTATGTTTATAAAAGAATCGTCGTTTAAAACAATATAAGTAATTGTATTAATTTTTATAAAAGATTTGTAGAATTTTCAAGTTTTAAAATAAATATAATAACTATATTTATTTGCTTTAAAACAATTTTCCGAATAGTCGTTTTCGTAAGTTGTAAAGTGTCGTCGACAGAAACTATATGTTTGTATTTGTTTCTCTAAAAAGAATTACTTGAATCCGATAGTTCGTTTTATAATAAAACGCGTTTTGTTTTACGGATTTTCTCGAAAAACGGGCAGAGTTTCCTCTGTTTTTGGACGATCCTGACAACTAAAGTGTCCATATACTTTCAAAATTCAATCAACAATAATTCAACGCAATGTAACGACAATATATATAGTTTTCGTCAAAATGTCAAAACATAAATAAATCACTTAATCGAATCGGTTCGAGCTCCGGTCGCGTATAAATAAAAATCTATAAGAATATAACAAAACTTTACGTCACTAAAACTTTACCGATTCTCGCGGTGACCCGAACCAAACTCGACCACTGTTGACCCGAGCCGACTGAGTTAACTAGCTGCCATTGACCGAGTTGACTCGGTTGAGTTGACTTGCTGTGCTGACTGAGTCGACCGAGTTGACTCGGTTCGACCGAGTCGACCCGGCCCGCTTCAAAATCTGACATGAGACTTGAACCCGCTGACCCGAAACTGAGTCTGACCCTGCTTGACTTCTGTTGACCCGAACTCTTGCGACCAAAACTGACCCGCAATTGAACCATCCGACCATAACTTGAACCTAACCCGAGCACCTCGAACATCATCAGCTTCAACATCAGAATGTAAGAAGAAGAATCAGTCAAAATGACTTACCGTAACAACCCGTCAGACCAACCGCCGTGCCGTCACCGCCGCCATCGGAGTTCACCACCACCGTCGTCGCCTCTACCACCGCCGTCGTGAGCGGCGGCGCTGCCCCCTTTGTCCTGGTCTCCCACTCTCGTTCGTCTTTCTCCACTCTTACTCCGCTTATCTGGTCGCGTCACCGCCGTACGCCACCACCAAACGGTGGTGCCCGGCCGCATCTAAAACAGGGAGGTGAGGGTGTTGTCGGGTACACGGAGAAGAAGGGGGAGGGGGGCTGTTGGCTGTGGTCGGAGCCACCTGCTCCTTGCCGGTTGTTTTTCGGCTGTGGTCGGAGCCACCTGCATATTGTGTTTTGTTTGTGTGCGTATTGAGAGATGGAGAGGAGAGTGTTGTCTGTACAAATTAAATTAGGAGGGTGTGAACCCTTTTATAGATATTTTGTAGATTTTGTTAGGATTTTGCAAATCTTGTCTGCCTTACCTTGTTTGCCTTAATCTTTTGAGACAAAAATCCTTTGTGGAGATTTTATGAAGATTTTGTAGAGATTTAGTTTAGATTTGATAAAATTTTGTGTGTACCATCAAGATCTACAAAATCTTTTGTAGAGATTTTGATAAGATTTTCAAATCTTGTAGAGATCTTGATAAGATCTGATATATTATGTGCAGGTTTAGGCTTGTGGGTTTTGGGCTTGGGCCCAGGGCCCACAAGCCCTTCACATGTGTAAGTGGCCCGTAACTCCTACGAGACCCGATATCGTAATCCAAACTCCATAAGCATAAAATATTCGTGTAACATCCATATTTGTCGGCGTCGTCATTATTTCGTACGGTATCACTCCGTTGTCATTTGGAGTTCCGCAGATTCCACGCGAATCTTCATACGCGTACCGTAGAGTCGGATAAGCGTTTCTAGGCACTCCAAAGGCCTAATTACGTTAATTCGTGATGTAAACACTATTTATTGTCGCGTTAATCACCTCTTAATCACGTAATTAAGAGCCGTAAATCACCAGTTGTCACACAAAACGGCAGTGAGCGACGTCCATCCGCGCCTCCAGCCGTTCAACGCAAGTTCCACAGTTGGATGGAGCTGGTCATCAAGTACGTGTTGGGGGTACTGAGGCACCCCATGTGGTTGCGACTCCGGTGGCGGCCCACCTATCAGAAATACAGGCAGCAGGAATGGTGGGTCAGCGTGGTCACCATCATCGTCATCGGAGGAGAAGGAGGAGGAGGATGAGTCCTCCGCGGCATCACCATCTGCCGGCTGATCATGACCATGTGTCGGCTCTGGAAGCAACTCTGGTAACTCGTTTGGGAGAACGGATGGGGCGAACACCAGCCCGTTGCCCCCTACAAATCGCAGCCCAAGGCAGGGATGTCACGCGTCACATGCATGCTAATCAGGGTCTGACGGCTCAACCTGACCAGCTCCACCACGCCCCCCACCGAATAATGGGTCCTGCTGGGGAACAAGACCCAACGAGACGACAATACGTGTGATGTACGCCCCCCATACAGCAGAGACCTGTCCTGCCTGTGGAACGCCGCCGCGAATCACTAGGCTAGGCAGCGATGAAGGGCGCACGTCTACCCCATATAAGGCAGTACAGGTAAAAGAGACCCCCCTTAATGCACCACTCGCGACTCTTCTCGCATGCTGCAATGGATGTGGCAATAAGCCTGTGAAGGTAACGGTACAGGGGATCGGTTATCCAGGAAGCCCTCGACTTCGACTTAGGGCCGAAGCGACGGGTGCTGATCACCTGCCAGAACCTCAAGAGAGTTGTACGGGGGGCACATGGATGCCCTCGGTGTAGATGGGAGTGTCTAACTCCTCCACCCTGTAAAGGCCGCAGTGCACGGCAAACTCTCTGAGTGACATCTCATGCCACTGGCTGGCTAGACGAAAGTTGTCCTCTATCCACGGGTAGACGGGGTCGTCAAGCTCCTCCGGCTGGTCTGCGGGCTTGGGAGCGAAGTCGAAAGACGACAAAAATTCGCACACCATGACCCTATACGACAGCGTGTATGCAATAGCGAACAACCTGTCACACAGTGTGGTTAGTATGCATGTCGTATACAAAACAAAGAAAAAACAGTAACTATACCTCTCCCATGGAATATCGTGTCTGATGAACCCTCAGGCTCTCGCCGCCTCGTAAAACTCCTCGAGAGCACCCCAATCGAGGGAGGCGTGACCGCCGATCTTCATACGCCGAAACTTTTCACATCTGTGATAAGCCTTGCTCCCCTGCTCGAACGTTAGATAAGGATTATCTATCAATGGATCCATGTCTGGCCACTGCCGCTCCAACGACCGCGCGTACGTCCACGTCTACGCCCACCGGCCACCGGCACCCCCATCCCCACCCCCGCCGCTTCTCCACCTCTGCCACGTCCGCCACCTCCACCTCCACCGCCACCTCTCGCACCACGGTCAACACCTCTACAGCCAGCATCCCGGCCTCTCCCTCTACCAATAACGGCATCCATATGCATGATTAAACAATTTTTTAATCAATTTTTTAATCATTTTTTCACAAAATATAACAATTTTTAATTATTTTAAAAAAAATATAACATACACGAGTTACGGACCTAATCGCGTTACGGACGAATTCGACTAAAAATTTAATTATTATACATCTACGATTCGTTACGTTTCAACGCTCGTTTCAGATCTACGTGCGATACGGACGATTTCGACTAAAAATATAAAAATTATATATTTACGACGACTAATGTTACGACGCTCGTTTCGAACCTACGCGCGATACGGACGACTTCGACTATATAATATATATATTATATATCTACGACGTCTTAGGTTTCGACGCTCGCTACCGACCTAGGCGCAATACGGACGATTTCGACTAAAAATATAAAAATTATATATTTACGCCGACTAACGTTTCGACGCTCATTTCGAACCTATGCGCGATACGGACGACTTCGAATATATAATATAAATATTATATATCTACGACATCTTAGGTTTCGACGCTCGTTGCCGACCTAGGCGCGATATGGACAATTTCAACTAAAAATATAAAAAAATATATATTTACGACGACTAACGTTTCGACGCTCGTTTCGGACCTACGCGCGATACGGACGACTTCGACTATATAATATAAATATTATATATCTACGACGTCTTAGGTTTCGACGCTCGTTACCGACCTAGGCACGATACGGACGATTTCGATCAAAAATATAAAAGGTTATATATTTACGACGACTTACGTTTCGACGCTCGTTTCGGACCTACGCGCGATACGGACGACTTCGACTATATAATATAAATATTATATATCTACGATGTCTTAGGTTTCGACGCTCGTACCGACCTAGGCGCAATACGGACGATTTCGACTAAAAGTATAGAAAATTATATATTTACGATGACTTACGTTTCGACACTCGTTTTGGAGCAATGCGCGATACGGACGACTTCGACTATATAATATAAATATTATATATCTACGACGTCTTAGGTTTCGACGCTCGTTACCGACCTAGGCGCGATACGGACGATTTCGACTAAAAATATAAATATTATATATCTATGACTCGTTACGTTTCGACGCTCGTAATGGACCTAATCACGATATGGACGACTTCGACTAAATAATATAAACATTATATATCTACGACTCGTTACGTTTCGACGCTCGTTACCGACCTATGAGCGATACGGACGACTTCGACTAAAAATAAAACATTATATTTCTACTTACAAGTAAAACACTAAAAAAAACTAAGATATAAAACTTTTTTTTATGCTTTATATGACAAAAAAAAAAGAAAAAAACAAGAATTTTGAATCAATACGATGCGTATAGGGCCATGATGCGTATAGGGACATACGCATCGTATCTACTCATCTGTTCATGAAAATTTTTGAAATTTTGAAGCAATACGATTCGTATAAGCCCATACGCATCGTATTGCTTCATCTGATGATGAACCCCCCCCCCCCCCCAAAAAAAAAACCCACTATTTCAACCCCAGAATCACACAAATTCAACAGATAAAATGTAAAATTGAAGACATATAAATAATGAGGGTTCGGAGATGCATACCTTACTAGTCTTTGATCTTGAAATCTCGACTGTATCTTGAACGTATCTATAAGCACCGTATGTGTGTGTATTTGTGTGTATTTTGAATTTTGTTTTTTTTTTAATCCTATCAAACCCCTGTTAATCAAGGGGTTATATCGTACAAGCTTATTACGCATCGTATAGGTCTGTACGATGCGTATTAAAACTCCTTGAATTTTAAAAATTCAGGGGCTTAATACGCAACGTATAGGGTTGCACGATGTGTATTATATCCTTGAAATTACTGAAATACCCTGTTTTTTTATAAAATCAGGGGTATTTTTTAGAAACTAAGTTTAATACGCATCGTATAGCTTTATACGATGCGTATTAAGCTGCTATATGATACAACATTGGCCTATACGATCATATATGGCATAATTTGAAATTTTTTTATTATCGTGTTTTTCTCTGTTCGACACGTATAGGTGTCGTTTTTTGACGAACTTTCGCATATTTTGTCATTTTATGACGTATACCTTCAACATTCGTCGTTTCGGTTGCGTGCGATTATCGTATTCTATGATTATGTACAATTTTGTTTGAAATCCACTTGTATTATATAGTGTCGTATTATATGTATACACTAATGGAATATCATTAGTTGTGTATTTTGACGTATTTTATCGTATTTTGACGTATTTTATCGTATTGTTGCGTATTTTAGAGTATTTTGACATATTTGAGCGTATTCTGACGTATTTTAGCTTATTTTAACCTGTTTTTAGGTTATTTAAACGTATTTCGGCGTATTTTAATGTATCTCGGCATATTTTAGTGTATTTTAACGTATCTGATCGTAATTTAGCGTATTTTAGCGTATTGCAACGTATTTTAGCATATTTTCATGTATTTTAGCGTATTTTAAGGTATTTTGCGTATTTTAAAGTATTTTAGCGTATTTTAGAGTATTTTTGCGTATTTTCGCATAGGTTAGCGTATTTTAGAGTATTTTAGCGTATTTGGACATATTTTAGCGTATTTTAATGTATTTAACGTGTTTTCACGTATTTTAGCGTATGTTGACATATTTTAGCGTAGTTTAGGTTATTTTAACGTATTTCGGCGTATTTTAACGTATCTGATCGTAATTTGACGTATTTTAGCGAATTGCAACGTATTTTAGCATATTTTCATGTATTTTATCATATTTTAAGGTATTTTTGCGTATTTTAGAGTATTTTAGCGTATTTTAACGTATTTTTGCGTATTTTAGCGTGTCCTAGCATATTTTAGCGTAATTTAGATATTTTAGCGTATTTTGATATATTTTAGCGTACTTTAGATATTCTAGCTATCTGTCCCGTGTAGTTTTTCGTCCAAAGTGTTGCTTCTTCGCCCGCGTGTCTACTCCAGAGATAGTTCAGTGGCAGCATTGGATATTCCCCTTCAAGTTTGACGTGGATGAAATGACTACCATTAACGTGTACCAGTGAAACGGCTTGATGGGTAACACGTGCATTATCTAGATGATATAAGGGGAATACAGTCGAACAACCTTTGATGTCTAATATGTGAACAATCACACCAAACCTATGGGCAAGAATGAGTCATGCCTGAGTCATCTCCATCCAATGCTCCCTCCCTGGGTGCTCTTCCAACCCCGGTAAAATTTATTTTCTCTACTTGTGCGTCGTAGTCCCCTAGTAAATCACTATCTAAGACGTACCTCCACATTTCTTTGTTCTCACCCGTCAGCTCTTCAAGTAGTTGGCTCTGAACAAATCCAAAGTACTCTTGTTCAAACTCTAAACCCACAGCCGCTGCCCGAAACCCACAATGTCCATCCGGCTTGACATAATTTATTCTTGAAATATGGGGGTGGAACACTTTTAGAATTTGTTTTTTGAATCTGTGCACATATTCAAGCGTTCCATCATCAGTGATTAACGGAAAGCCATGGTCCTCGCCAGGCTCTTTTTTCTGTGAAGCCGTTGAACGACTGCGTTGCAGTAATGACCTTTGAGACTTTAGAGACATTGCAGACGTAGATGGTATTAGGGAATCTTGTGACGGTACATAAGAGTTGTGTCGAGGAGGGTCACACCTACTTCGTTGTTGGGGAGGCCCAACTGAGCTATCTCCAGCAGGTTGTTCTTTTCTTTGTTGTTGGACCTTGGATGTTGGCCACCCGCGAGAGTTTTGTTGTATGACAGGCGGTTTTTTGTCGCTCATATATGGGTTTACCACCGCCATGATCTTCGATATGACTTTTTTTTCACTTGCGGGGGTTGGGTAGACAATTTTTGTTCCACATATTCTAATTATTTTTCTACATCAAACTCTTCATCATCAAAATTTGATGGATTCAGGTCAAGTTTTCTCTAGAAAATGTCTATATCTTCGAGCTGAATAACGCGTTCTGCAAAACAAAAAAGAGCATTAGACAAGCATATTAAATTAATACAACAAAACATTTTTATAAGTCTAATAAGTACATGTATACTGCAATCTCTCCAGGTGACAGGCACATAACAACCCGCAACCCGAGTACAGCTGGCAGCCACATGTTGATCTGAATGACCACAACGTTGTTATTTTCCGTGTTAGCTCGTTTTCTAATAGGTTAAGAGCACGGATGGAAACTTTACGAAGTAGGTTGCAAAACAAAGGAATCTCAAGGTGGTTGTTCATTCGCTTGGTGCGGCTTTCTTCCAAGCATTCCTTTATTTGCGTATATTGCTTTAGTACCAAGGGGTCCACCTTTTTCACCAGCGTTTCCAGACTGCATTTCAGTGTAGTGAGTTCTTTCTTTAATGCAGCATGTGTGCCTTCAGCTCTGTTTGTTGTAGTTTGGTAGAATGTCAGGGTTTGATTGTTCCATGCAGATACGAAAAAATTGTGGGAGGTGCTTAACCAGTTATTCCATAGGTAATCAAAAACATCTGAAAAAAATAAACATATTCAAATTATCTATCTATTTAAATGAATGTATTAACTTAGAGAAAACATACGTTTACGTTGTTGATTGAGAAGGTGTCTCTGAAGGTTGAGGAGGTTATAATCGTATAACTCCTCGGTAGCAGAATCACACACTTTTTTCCACTGATGAACAAAGTCCTCCCGATCTGGTTGAGTAAATGAATTCTTGCAGCGCTTCACAATATTTTGTAAGATGTGGAACATGCAGAGATATCTGTGTGTGCCAGGGAATATTTTTCTACACACGTTTATCAGTGCTTGGTCACTGTCCGTTAGAATTACCCGCGGCTCCATGCACTCGTGTGGCATGGACCTGACCCTTTCCATAACCCAGACATAGGTTACCTCTTGCTCGTTTGAAAGAAATGCATGCGCATCACAGAAGGTTTGGTTTGTTGACGTCGTACCCACAACTTGAAAAAATGGAAGATTGTACATGTTAGTCTTGTAGGTAGCGTCGACCATAAGCACATGTGGGAATGCTCTCCACATTTCAAAGGACTTCTCGTGACAGAAAAATACATGCTGAACGAACGTTGGTGGAAGGTTCCGCCTGTATGTAATAGGTCATCTTTTTTTCCTGGAGGATTTGTTCCAGCCGCTGCATGGGAGACTTTTTTTTTCTTTTGTGGCCCTGATCTTTTGGCGAGCGTTGTGTATCTCTTTCGAAACACATTTGATTTCAGGGTTTTGTTCGGTTACGGCCTTTCAGATTGTATGGGGTTGTATGTCTTGATCTGTTAGCTCTTGCACCAGCCTAAACTCATTAAGAGTAAGTCTCCTAGCATACGCGTAACCCTCCAGATGTTCAGCAGGGCCGTGGTTATGGGTCTCGTTAAAATTTTTGTGCAGATAATCTATCCGCCAAGCTCGACGACTTTGGTCGAGACGACCTATCACCATAAAAGGGCACACGCATTTTTTGTTGTCGGTTTTCCTAACTGTGGCCTTACTCTCATGCTCGCCACTACGACAACATTGGAGCCATATCCGGTGATCCTTGGACCGTCTGGTAACAATAACGTATCCGTTGGCTAACCCCCTTCGTTTTACCCAACCTTCCAAATCATCGCGGGATAAAAATCCTATAAATATAACAAATCATTTAAAATATACATATAACAATTTTTAACGTATTTTTATTATGTTTAAAAATATAACAATTTTAATAAATTTTATAAAAAAAATATAACATTTGTTAATTAATTTTTTACCGTATTTACAAAATATAACAATTTTGAATGTATTTTTTCTTTACAATTTTTATAATAATTTAACGTGCGAATTATTATTGTTTTTTATTGAGAGGAACGTGCGAATTGTGCATCGGTTTTGAAATGAACGAGGTAACGGGTATTAAAACACATAGAAATTGAGATAACGTAAAAGAGAGGCTTGATAAAACATTGGATTGTTTCGGGTTTGGAAACTTCGACTATTCCAAATTGAATTGAAAGTCCTTTCAAATTAGGGAAACGCCCCCTATAGATAAAATACTCTCGTCGAGAAGCGATTAACGGTACTTTACCCTTCTAGTTACTACACGTCCCTAATCGATTGAAAAATCGAAACTTTTGCGGGATTGAAAATCGAGGAATGGGACTAGTCGACAAGATACGGGTTTCACTCCTAACTTGACGATTTCATACCCTAAGTGTGGTTGGTACTCGTCGGGTCAAGAAAGTTAATTTCTACACTTTGTCGAGGGTCCACTAGAGTTTGAATTGGAAATTTACCATCAAGATGTGGATTTCACTCCTAACTTGATGGCGTAGTTTCATGCAAAATTGAATAAGCGGATTGAGAGTCATTCATCAAATTATGGGTTTCACGCCTATTTTTGTGAAATCGTCTCGTTTGTATAATACGAGTGTATTCAACTCTTCAACGAATATTTAAAAAAATATAACAATTTTTAATGTATTTTTATAATATTTTAAAAAATATAACAATTTTAATTAATTTTATAAAAACATTACATATAACATTTATTAATTAGTTTTTATCCTATTTGAAAAATATAACAATTTTTACTATATTTTGAATTAACAATTTTATAATAATTTTTTAAAAGAAAAAATATCACATTTAACAAAAATATATGTCATTCGTACCTGATCAGTTTTGTACGAAACTTCAGGGTAAGCGGGTTGCTCGTCACCTAATGACTCTTGCGTGTAAGAAGTCTGACGAACGTCTTCTTGTACTCCCGAGGTACCACTAATGAAAAAGTTATTGTCATATTCTTCCTCTCCGTACGAGGCACCGTAACCGCCTTCATAATACGGAGACCCATAACCATGATCATAGCTAGACACGTTCAGATCTGGTAACAACGGTTGGCGGGGCATAGCAGACTAAAAAAACAATGGGTTTAAGGTAATAGTAAGTTTAACACCAAATAGAAAAAAGTAAATATATATACTTACCTCGTTGAGGTCTGGCAACAACAATTCATTATGATGGGGACAATAGTCGGACACGACCTCCTCCGCGTGATCATCATTTCCTCTCCCATCATAAGAATCAGGGACATTAGACCCCTCCTAATACAAACGGTGTGCAAAGTATTTCATAAAAAAACAGAACAGGTTAAAAAAATGATATACCACACTGCTTTCCGGAATAAACGTGCTCGTGTTTGTGTCGGACGACTCGCCGAAAATGTCGTTGAACCAAGACATATTTGTTAGTGAATGTGAATATATAACGAAGACGATATATATCATCATCTTCTTCATCGTTTAAATAGGGGAAGCATAATGCAAATTCAGAATCAATACGGGTCGTATAGGCCTATACGACCTGTATAGGGCTTAAGTCAACCATTTTACGTCACTCAAAAGTAACAGAAAGCTACCTCGTACTTTCTTTAAAAAGTAATACGCGTCGTATTGGTCTATACGATGCGTATTACTCTTTATAGTGGAGACATTGTCAGCCTTTGACTGACCTTGAAGTTTGAACCAATCTTAATACGCATCGTATAGGCCTATACGATGCGTATTGAAGGTGTCGATTTAATATTCCAAGGTATGCCAATAATACGACCCTTTACTCAATGTTAAATGGCTAAACCAAAAACAAAGAACCTTTTTAGTAGGATGTTGAGAAATCACATAAGTGTGGAGGGGGGACAGGAGGAGAGGTTGCTAATATGGGGTCCCTGGTACCAGCAAGAACACTCCCCAGGTTGTCAAGTACCAACGAAAGGAAGCATCAGCGGGAGTTTGCTCCCGAATTGGAGTGGGAACAAAAAAGGAGTTGCACAAGGCGAGAAGGGAGGAGCGAGACTTAATAGTTACTTTTTCTTTACATATCGAAAACTCTTGGATGGCGAGTTAAGAACTTCATATTGTAGGTTTATCTTCAAGACTTAAAGCTCTTCGTGGTTGTATGAAAAAGACAAGAAAATGATATAGTGGTTTTTTGATTTTGGGGTAAACTGTTGAGGTCTAAAATACATTTTATATAGAGGATAAGGATCCGTTAAGAACCACCATTTATTGCGATAACCACGAGAACCAATGTGAACACAACCAAAAATATCTAAAAAAATCTAAAAAACACATAATTTTTTTAATTTTTTTAGAAAAATCGCTATTTTTCGTCCACAAAAAAATCGAGTAACAATTATCGATGCACATGTGCATATGTATCATTTATTCGACAAATTCCGTAATACATTCCCAGTATTAGACAATTTCACTTTCATTTAAACTACCATCCTTATTACAATACTTTTTACATTACAATATTAGAAATGCACATGTGCATCTATATGTATGAACATGATATAACGTGATTTTAGTACACTACTTTCGATACACTTTCCTTTTCATCTATCATACCATCCATAATAAACTACCATTACCTCCTACTATCCATAACAAACTACCATTGCCTCCTACTATCCATAATACACTACCATTACCAATTGTATAATATTTTCACTTTATGCATATATACATCAACACCCTTCATACCATACCAAACAACATATTATACCATAAAGTGATAAATATAACCAAACCCTCAACCACTAGATATAACTAACCAAAAACATGTATATGAGCCTACTTCATCATTCAAAATCACAAACTTTTTGTACCAAAACACGTTATATCATGTTCATACATATAGATGCACATGTGCATTTTTAATATTGCTAATATAAAAAGTGTTGTATTACAGATGGTAATGTAAAGATGGTAATGTAAATGAAAGTGAAATTGTATAATACTGGTAGTGTATTACGGAATTTATCAAAGAAATGATACATATGCACATGTGCATCCATAATAGTTACTCGAAATTTTTTTATGGACGAAATATAGCAATTTAAATAAAATATTAAAAAAATTGTGTATTTTTTTAGGTATTTTTTTGTGTTCACATTGGTTCTCACAATAAGAGTGGTTCTCAAATGAAGCCTACCATGTATATAGAGAGAGAGAAAGAGAGAGAGAGAGAAACGGGGTCAGGAGAAAACGCCCTAAAGTATGAGAACGGTGAGAAAGCATCCTGATGGAACACGTGGCGCGGGATATAATCAGGGTGCGAGGGGCTTTTTTGTCTTTTTAAACTTCTTTTTTCTCAATTTTGTGTGTCACATGCTCCTTCATTATTGGCGTCTAAGGTTATTTTAGCGTTAGTTAGATTCATTAATTACTTGGCGTTTTACTGTTTTTTGGATCTGTCTCGTTTAATTAATTGTTTTGGTGTCACATAGATATTTTTTTGGCGTTATGGTGTTTCCCATGTCAATTTTTTAGCATTCGTGGCGTTGTTAAAAATTCATTACCATTCATTAATATTTCATAACATTACAATAAGACGAAATCAAAACAAACTAATAGTCTTCTCTGTATGTGTTACATCAGAGATGTACCCATCGCTTTGTTCATCACTATCTTCAGATTCATCATCATCATATTTTGCATTGGTGTATAATGTCATCATCTCGTCTCTTCTTTGCTGCATCCTATACTTAAATATCATTATAACCCTGGATCTTGCATCGTTTGAAGGTGCTAAATCACAGAGTTGTTCAAGGAGATGTAGCCTCTCTGTCTTCAACATTTCCTCCATCGGCAATGAATCTTCCACCCCGTGTCCATAAGTCACTTCAATCGTTCCTGCTTCTTCATGCAACACACAACTGTTAACTGTTAGTAGAGGAGTATCGTCAATATCATCATCATCATTTTCTGCTGGAAATTTTCTCTCCAATCTCCTTATTACCGTTTGAGTTCTTTCACAATTGTTGGCTATTTGGAACCCCTAGGGCCAGAATATCCCTCTGAACCGCTTTCATCCATACTAAGTATGGCTTTGATTGTCATGACCTTCACCCTTCTTCTATCAGAGAAATTTAGGATGAAACGTCTCTCCGACCTTTCAAACCTCCATGCAATAACCTTGGTCATTTGTTTAAGTTTTATGGCATTTTGGACAATATGTGGTGTTTTAGATAACGTGTAGAGTGTTTAAGCTGTGTTTACATATTCTACTTTTATAATGACTTTTTTCCCCGCGCATGTAGGATGCAGTCTATAAAGTGACAGGTAATTATGGCGTTTCGAAAAGATAAATAAATTCAACAGGTAATTATGGCGTTTTGAAAAGATAAATAAATTCAATTTCCCATAGGCTGGCTTTTAATATAATAAAGGTTAGTAATAAAGTTTCCGTCGCTTCAGTTTACTGTTTTGTAGTTACTGTTTGTTCAGCTTCATCTGTTTATCGTTTCAGTTAACTGTTTGTAGTTACCTTTTCGAGATTTTGGCGTTTTATATTTTTAATGGGGTTTAGATAAAGATGGCACTTTGTTCTATTCTCTTGTACCTTGTTTTGTACTTTTTTTTTAGTTTTTAATAATACTTGTCCAAAGTAATTTTATTATAGTTTGGGAGTTTTGGGCGTTTTATAGCATGATGGCGTTTCACAAACATGTGTCTGTGTGGCGTTTTATTATATTTTTTAGAGAAATAATGTATTTGTTCTTACCTGAAAATTACATAACAAACAACAAAAAAAAATTAAAAAATATAAAAACAATTCATCTTCCAAATCTTCACTGTCACCAGTCTCTTTCTTCTTTGAAACTACAAGAACCGTTACCAATATATGGCGTTTTTGACTTTGGTATAATTCATTTGTTTTTTTGTTGTTGAAGTAGCTTTTTTGTGGATGTTTGGAGACACAAAATGACATGAGTTTTTTGTTTGAAGTTCATCTTTATCTTCATCCCACTCTTCAGTGTCATCCGTCTCCTCATGCCATTCAAATTTTCATGAAGAACAAACCACAGAAAATGAGATTTGTCTGTCATCAGTCTCTCTTCTCTGAAGATTTGTCCATCTCATGCAGCAAAATGCTATTAAGTTACACCCCTCAGCTAACAATCCATTCGGCAAAACTTCGCGTAGAACAATATTGAATATCCAAGAAACGATGTTTGCCATTTTTTATTTTTTAACTTTTTGGCGTGTTACTGAGATGTTCAATATCTCAAAGAAACGTTGATTGGAATCCTTGATGTTTGGGTTTTTTGGCGTTTCTAAGATGAATGGTATATAGTAAAATATGGCGTTTTGGGTTTGGTGTGTTTAATGGAAGGTCTGAGATGTTGTTTCTATAGGATATTTTTGGCGCGTATTTTTGGCGGGATTTTATTATAATAAATGCTAGTAATTAAGTTCCGTCGTTTCAATTACTGTTTGTTCTGCTTCATCGTTTAAAAACAAAGTTTGACGTTTTATATCTAATTGCGTTTAGATTAGGATGATTTGTGCTTTGTAGTTTAAGGCGGGAATTTAATGGCGTATTATTCATGAGTTTGGCATTTTGTGTAGAGAAGCCTAGAGACTTTTTTACCATTAGTGAAGCGCGTCCACTTAATAAAATTGATGTTATTTACGAAAACGTCACCGGACCAATCTAGTCCATAAATTGCTTTGATCTAACGATCCATAAGCGTTCTCACTATTGCTAAATCCTGACCCTATATATATTAAAATATGTATACCTTCCTACTCCCTGATTTGCAACAATAAACACATTTTAATCATTTAATATTTATATTTATACTATACTATACTATACTATACTATACTAGAAGGTAATGAATAGTAATTTTAATATTATAATAATATATAGTTTTTTAATACTTTTATTATTTTATTATTATATTATATACATATTAATAATTGAAGTGATTGAACAGTAACGAAGGGTATTTTAGGGATTCTTGGTGAACCTTGATCATTGGACCAACTTTGTAATATCTTGGTCTTCAAAAAGCTGTCCCAAACAACTCCATTAAAAAGAAAATAGAGAGACAGATGAGAAAGATAGAGAAAGAAAGAGAGAGTGACAAAGAGAGAGGATGTTGGATCCCTTCCGGCGAGCTCCCAACCGGCGATGACAACGCCGACAATATTTCACAATGGCGACTTCCACGTCACACCGGCTGGCGACTGCCACATATAGTGGTGGTTGTTTGAAAACAAGCAAATGGCAGATTTGTAGAACCGGAAACAGTGTAGTATCCGGTGTCAATTTTGATCGGTGACGGCCGAATCTCTGCATGAAAGATTGACACGGAATAGAAAGGAAAACCACAATCGCAACGATCAGACATCCGGTGGTGGCGACCGTTGTAGCCACCGTCACCGGAAACGGAGAGAGAGAAAGAGATGTAGAGAGGCGGCTAGGCGGTTTTGTGGTGGTGGTACGAGAGTTGGGTCGGCCTGACAGAGACGATGATGATCTGAACGAATTTCAGATCTGAGCTTTAAACGGTTTCTGAAACTGAGACGGCGCCAGTGATGTGATGGTTGCCGCCGTCGTAGACGGCCAGGAAATCACCTACGCCCTCTTGATCTTTTCAACACATCTCCTCTCACACATGTGTTTGTGGTTTTTAGTAGAGAGTAAACCTTCTGATTTGAGATAGTCAGAGAGAGAGCGAGCTCTTTTGTTTTAAGGGTTTTTTGTTTCTGGGTTATGTCTAAGGGTAGAAAAGAGTTATTAATGAGCTTTTGTTAAGTGTTTGTAATTTAGTTTGTGAACATATAAGATTTCCTCTTTTAAAAAAACTAACTCTTTATTTTACTTTGTATCCAGATTTTAAATCTGCATTCATTAAGCTTTGGGATTATTTTTTATGAAGATTATTTATTGATATAATTGACAAATTGTGATAGTTATGTTGTAGCTACATGTACCTTATGCATTGGTGTACATTGCTCTATCTTTATGTATTTTTATTATGGAAAACACTATTAAAAATCATGGGCTGATTAAACAATATTTAGCCACACCTAATTTTGATCAGCTTCTCTGATTGTTTGTTATTTATGTGACGTTGAGACTTTAAAAGTAAAAGAGTTCTTATTTTAAAATTTTGAATCTAAAAAAACAATATGAAAATTCTAAAGAAAGCTTAAAAAAGACATCTTTTGCTTCTATTTCGGTTCATTTACCAAATTATAGCAAAGCAAGGCTTCGATCACGTTAATTTTATCTGTTTTTGTGTAGGACATCCGTTCGAAAATGATTTTTAAACGATTTATTTTCTCTCTTTTCTTTTACTTGATAAGGAGTTTTAAAGCTTTTTATTCTACGATGTTTATTACTTTATCAGTTTCAAAGCCCTTTAGCCCATGATGTTTAATCTATGATGTTTAACGTGTTGCAACACGCGACGTGGCGGCCACAACGTGCCGATTCCACTAATACCGTTATTAGTAGTGGTACCGACAGTAGCAAACGAGTATTTCATGAAACCATTTCCTATCAGAACACGTTTTGATATTCCTTTATTTGGCCATATAACGATTTTATTTATTTATTTTTTCTCTTTCGGATGCCATAACAGGCGTCAGTACTATAACGAAATGAACTGGTACCCATCAAATACCCAACACGAAGAGCAGGGAATCACCGGCGCAACGTGCCGGGTCTAATACCACTAGTTATTTATTTTTATATTAAAATTATAAGCTAATGAATAGTGATTTTAATATTATAATAATATATAGTTTTTTTAATACTTTTATTATTTTAATATTATACTAATAATTATTTTCTTTATTTTTTAACTTTAATCATTTTTTTAGTGTCACGGGTTGGGATAAGTTTGGTGTCAACCGGTATCGAGCCAGTACTAATATCGAAAATAATGGTACGGTTCTCTTCGGTATCGGTACATAAATGTAAAAACCGGCACTAGTACAGAAAACGCCAAAAGTTGGTGATGAATTGATATTGGAAATCTTTTTGTTCGGGAAATTCAATGATGCTACCCAGTACCATTTGCTCATCCCTGATCACGGGTATCGTATGAACAACAACAGTATCGTACAACTTTTTTTTGTTTTTAGTATCAGGGGTAGGGATGAGCTCGGTGCCAACCGATATAGAATCGGTACTGATACCGAAAATACCGGTTACGGTGCCCGTATATAAAGGTAAAAAACGGTAGTGAACCGGTACCAGGAACGCCAAAAGTCGGTACCGAATTGGTACTTAAGATCTTTCTGTTCGGCAAATTTGGTATCGGTACCCAGAACCATTTGCTCATATCTGACCGTTGGTTTCATACGAACAACATCGTTACCATAAAAAAATTTTGGTTGATTTTCTTTCGGCTATCTTTTAGTGTTTTTTTCTACATTTTCTTTTTATTCTTCTCAGCAGTTCTGTTCGCAACGCGCCCGTAGTAATTTCAAAACACATGTAAACACAGACTAAATAACAAAGGAAATTCGCCGCAACGCGGCAAACTTCTTTAAACCTAGTTTTATTTATACAATAGGTACTTTGTACTTTGTAGTAATGTTATACACTTATATTTTAGAGTTAACTGTCATTTTCGTTCATGTGGTTTGTTCACTTTTACCATTTCCGACCAATTTTAAAAAATGCACCATTTTCCTCCCTGACATGCTGGAAACGTGGCACTTCAATCCAAAAATTAAAACTTGGTTAAGTTATACAGGTTAAATGAAGGGTATTATTGTCAATTCATATATCTTTTATTTTCACCTTATTTTATGAATTGACAATAATACCCTTCATTTAACATGTCTAACTTAACTGGGGTTTAATTTTTGAACTGAAATGACACGTTTCCAGTATGTCAGGTAGGAAACTGGTACATTTTTTAAAATTTGCCTGAAATGGCAAAAGTAAACAAATCATATAGACGGAAATAGCAGTTAACTCTATATTTTAGTTATAGCAGTTAATATGTTATAAATTTAACAGAAAAAATATATATTTTTGTGATAATTTTAATATATATGTTTTTAGACTACTGTTTGACTTTAAACATTTACAAGGTAGGAAATATGATGTAGAAGTAATTTTAAAGCTTTTTGTAAAAAACATACACCTCGCGTACGTGATGCGCCTTTGCATCAACTCCGAGGACCCTATTGCATCAGAATGTTAGCTACAAATTGAAGAAGCAAAAGAGAGGGAAGAATCAACAATATCATAGCTAACTTCTCTTAACAATGATTACAAGTAGTTATAGGTAGCTAACCAACACTAACTGTTACTAACTAACTTCTAACAACTGTTTAACACTCAGACCCTTTACTAACACATTATTACATTTCTAGTCCCTGACTCATTATTAACCTAACAATACTCTCCCCCTATTTTGAATTCTTGACCTCAAGAATTAAAGCCTGGAAATCTCAATTCAAATTCAGCTAAATCCTCCCATGACGAGTGCTCCAACGGTAAGCCTTGCCAGTGAACCAACACCTGATTAACCATACGATTACCCTTTCGAACCAAACGTCGATCCACAATTGATCTGGGTTGTAACAAGAAGAGAGAATCAGTCGACAGAGGAACAATTGGGGCATGTTGACCAAAAGCTTTCTTCAACAAGGAAACATGGAACACAGGATGAAGCTGTGCATCACTTGGTAAGTCTAATTTGTAAGCAACTTTTCCAATCTTTTCAATCACCAAAAATGACCCAAAATATTTGGGTCCAAGCTTTGAATGTTTCTGATTTCGTAGTGAATTCTGCACAAAAGGGTGCAATTTGAGATACACCCAATCTCCCCGTTGGAATGTTCTTTCACTTCTATTGGCATCAGCATATTGCTTCATTATGTGTCTTGTTTGAGTTAACACTTCTTTCAATAGGTTAATCCCTGTCCCTGTATAAAAATTCCACTGCCTCCACTATCGTATCATATGGTATATAGGGAATGTGAGTGGGAGGAGGAAACCCATATAAGGCCTCAAAAGGGCTCATTTTTATTGCAGAATGATAGGTAGTATTATACCACCACTCAGCCAGGCTAAGCCATCTTAACCAATGCTTAGTAGAATGCATACACATACACCTGAGATAAGTTTCTAAGCATCTATTCAGTACCTCAGTTTGGCCATCACTTTGAGGATGATAGGCAATAGAATAAGCTAGTTGAACTCCTTGTAATCTCATAAACTCTTTCTAAAAAATGCTTAGAAAGACTGGATCTATGTCTGAGACTATTGTCATAGGACAACCATGCAGCTTAAGAATGTTATCTGTAAATATCTAAGCCACTTGAGAGGCTGTATAAGGGTGAGACATAGGCATAAATTGAGCATATTTAGTGAGGCGATCCACCACTACTAATATGATATCCTTTCCCTACACTTTAGGAAGTCCAGACACAAAATCCATAGACACATCTGTAAAGACATGTGCTGGAACTGGCAGTGGTTGCAAATGGCCAGGGCTAGCCACTGGTTCATACTTGGCATGCTGGCATTGAGAACATTCTTTGACCCATTGAAACACCTGTTATAGCATCCCTTCCAATAACAAAAAGCTTTTATCTTTTGCAAAGTAGGATAATACCCAGAATGCCCTCCTATATGAGATGAGTGAAACAATTGAATTATATCATTCTGCAGTTGCACATCATTGCCTACCCACAACTTATTCTTTCTTTTCAACAATTGACCATCCCAAGTGACATGAGGAATTACTTTGCCTTGATTAATTTGTTGAATGATGTCTTGTAACTTCTCATCAGCATGCCATGTACTTTTAATCCTGTCCAACAACAGTGGATTGACTGAACTCATTCCTAACTCAAACAGTGCCAAGCCCTGTACTCTAGATAGCCCATCAGCTACCACATTTTCAGACCCTTTCTTATAAAATAGAGAAAAATGCCCGGATAGTCCCTGTGGTTTCGCTTTTTTTCACCTATAGTCCCTATCTTTCTAAAACTACTTGAATAGTCCCCAAGGTTTTCCGTTTTGTTCTCGGATAGTCCCTGGGTCTAACTTCAGTTACTTTTCTCTGTTAAGGAGGGTGTGAAATGACAAAAATACCCTTTCCTTAAAAGGCCAAACCATAGGGACTATCCGGGCATGGAGATGATGATGATGATGATGATTATGTTGATGCTGCTGCTACTGTTGTTGTTCCATAAACTCCACAAACCCGTCCATCTCTCTCCTAAATACCCTACCTCCACCACTTACCCCATCTCTATCCAGTCCAAACACCCACCCCCGCCCTACCAATATTCATTACCGCTGGCAAACCACCATCATCGCCAACCATCCACATCGGCCACACCAAACATACATCACCGCCAGATACCACCATCCACCTCCGTCACATCAACATCCATCAACTCGATAAAATCACCCTCCAATCCAAACATCCAGCCCCGCCACACTACTATCCTCACAGCTGCAAATTGTAGTTGATTCAGATTTGTAGCTACATAAATGGAAATCAAGGGAACCTGAGAGTCGTCGGAAACCGTTCACGGTGACCGGACGTCACCTCCGCCGCCACTATTGCCGCTGATATCCACCAAATCGTCGGCCACATGATGTTTTATCGAGGACCCCCACAGCCACTGCCACTGTCAGGTGTCGAGCACCACCATCGTCACAAAAAAATCATCATCATTATCAACAGCGGCCGGTAAGCAGCCACCGACACCACCGTACGCTGCCGTCGGCGTACCACCGCCGTCACAGCGCCGCCGCCACCGTGGGGTGTCGGTCGTTCGTCTAATCAGAGAGGAGGGGTGAGATTCGGGGTGTGGTGGTGTAGCCGGAGAAGGAGAGGAGTACCAGGGGTGCGGCATCCGGAAATTACTCCGGTGATCGGAGTAGGGAGAGAAAGATGACAGAGGTTGGGGATTTGGGGAGTGTGGCTGACAGGAGGGGTGTTGTAATTGAAGAAGAAGAAGAGAGCAGAGGGGTGTTGTAGTGGTGTGCGGGTTTTATAAAGAAAAGGTGCCCGGATAGTCCCTGTGGTTTGGCCTTTTAAGGAATGGGTATTTTGGTCATTTCAACACCCACTTAACTGAGAAAAGTAACTGAAGTTAGACCCAGGGACTATCCGAGAACAAAACGGAAAACCTTGGGGACTATTCAAGTAGTTTTAGAAAGATAGGGACTATAGGTGAAAAAATGCGAAACCACAGGGACTATCCGGGCATTTTTCTCTATAAATATCTCATATTCATATCCCATCAACTTGGCTAACCATGTTTGCTGTAAAGGAGTAGTGATTTTCTGATCAAGCAAATACTTCAAACTCTTCTT